>CM031962.1:13486100-13541689 GCA_018749465.1 Paracanthobrama guichenoti | reverse complement strand
GTTTAATAGGAAGTGTTGGCTGTTTATTTCAAGGTCCTATAAAAGACAGATGTGAAGTAATTACTGCAGCCCCACATGTCATCAATTAAGGAGCTAGATTTGTTATAACTTGAACCTGGAGTGTGCCTGGTAAAATCAGGAGCTTTCTAAAGAAAATGTATTTATACGCTACCAATGCTTGGTGGGATAAATCATAGACACTAAAGACCAATAACAGGTCCGGGACATTATCTAACTTCCCATTGGCAGTACTCCAGGCAAAAGACTGAATCAACCCATTTTTAATAACCTGGAAAGGGTCCTGGGCTTGGATCTGTCTAACTGTGTTCTTGTTCCTGGATGGGCTAAGAAAGGAAATGTTCTTTAATTAAAACATGAGTAAATTAAAATGGCTCCAGTGGGAGGAAGCTCCTGCAAAGCATGATCGAATCAGTCTGCCCTTTCGAAGACATCTCCCTCCCACTGCCTCTAGTGATTTATACTTTTATCAGGAGCTGCTTATTTCTTAGTAATTTTAATGTGAAGTGAAAGTTTTGATGAGTATTGAGGAACATATTTTCAATCTTTAGTTTAAAATTGAGTGACAACATGTAAAAAATCTTTATTATCAACTATTAATCAAATCTTAAAGCAGTTTGGCACTCGATAATAAAGCGGTGATTATACTCAGGCTGCAGAAAATCCCAGGATGAAGGTACACAATCTGTGACAGATGCCTCAGATTGTTATGTAGCATCCAAATTTTTCTAGGGATACTGGAAAATCTGGCTCAGGTGATACTGAGAGGAATTACATTGCATTTCGCTGACATACGTTTTCACAGTGAAATGCCCATTGAATGACATTATATGCCTGTAAGGTTTTATCTGAGTCAGTTTAATGCGATCTTGGCAAATATTTATGATGGTTTGTTGTTGTACATATCTCATTTATTAATCGGAAAACAAATGTCCAGTGAGTGGCGGTAAAACGTTAACGCTCAATCACATTTGAAAATTACTTATCACTAAGCACTCATACTGCCTTCTCACGCATATCAGAATTATCTTAAATATGAGTTTCCCTTTATTACTAAAATTTGACATGATTAAGTTCTCTCGAGAGCCTCCCAGCCTCTTCTTCACATCATGGGCCGCGAAACCAGAGCCTCCCTACCGCGTCGCGCCTGCCAATCTGTGAGGCTCGCACATCATGGCCACCACGCCAGAGGTCTATCACGCTGGCGGCCACTCACGCTCAGAGTTACATCATATAGCTGACATACCAGAGGTCACTCTGAAGTCATGCCCCCACAAGTTTCTGGAGATCACGTCATCATGGCTGGCTGTGCTTCCAAGTCCTGGAGGTCCAGTCACCACTGGGGCTGTTTCTTCTCCTGTAATGGCAGTCGACATCTGCGTGTGTGGTCCGTGATACACTCTCCAGAGGAGCGCCACCGCCTACAGATCCTCCAGAGGCGTGCCACGTTAGCCAGATCCTCCAGAGGCGTGCGACTACCATTATGACCACAAATGCCAGCCTTGAACACCCTGTGCTCCCATACTACAGCCACGGGAGGCTGTCCCTGAACTCATTGTGCCCTATTATGAACTCACTGTACTCCCATGCCACAGTCACAGTTCATGTTGTTGTCTCTCTGCCAAGGCCTCCTGATCCACTCAACTACCACTCATGAGGCTCTCCAGTTTCACTCTGAGGAGGTAAAATCACCTCTATCTCTCCACCTGACTGCACCATGAGTCACCCAATCTTCCATGGTGCAGTCCATCACCCCACGCATCCAGGCCTGCCACTGTTCCACGGTCCAGCCCTGGCTTATGCTCCACAGTCTGCCACTGCTCCACGGTCCAGGCCCGTTACTGCTCCATGACCCATGCCCGCCATTGCACCATGGTCCAGGTAGGTGCAGGGTACCTGGAGCAGCATGTTTAAGGTCTTGGGTTTGTTTCATGTTCATGTTTATGTCTTTATTTTGTAATTCTCACACAGTCATAATTCCTGTTTGTCATGTGTTTTCTTGATCATGTCTTCCATGGCTGGAGCAGTGGTATTTTTCTGCAGCCATGTACAACAGGAATCACATTGGGATCTATATGGATATGGTGCTCTCCAGGGAAACTCACGTGAAACCACAGAATAAGGAAGGATACGTCTCCACAAGCTCCTATTTGGATGCATTTGACCTCATGTGCAGTCTCTCCACCCACCTTACCAGCTGCAGCTCACAGGCTTCCCTGCCCAGGATTGCTGTTGGAGATTGACTGTGTGAGATGCTCATCCCATAAAAGGGGATGAGCATCCCATAACACCTGTGTTGCATTAGCAATCAGCGATTAAAGCTATAAAGTTATGATGTTTTTGTTGTTTGGGGGGGATTGCATTAACATGCATTAACCACTTTTTTATTAACATGATTGATGACATGAATGCTTGCCTCCTGGTGTACAAACCCGATTCCAAAAAAGTTTTACTAAATTGACACTGTACAAATTGTGAATAAAAAAGGAATGCAATAATTTACAAATCTCATAAACTTATATTTTATTCACAATAGAACATAGATAGAACATATCAAATGTTGAAAGTGAGACATTTTGAAATGTCATGCCAAATATTGGCTCATTTTGGATTTCATGAGAGCTACACATTCCAAAAAAGTTGGGACAGGTAGCAGTAAGAGGCCGGAAAAGTTAAATGTACATATAAGGAACAGCTGGAGGACCAATTTGCAACTTATTAGGTCAATTGGCAACATGATTGGGTATAAAAAGAGCCTCTCAGAGTGGCAGTGTCTCTCAGAAGTCAAGATGGGCAGAGGATCACCAATTCCCCCCCAATGCTGCGGGCAAAAATAGTGGAGCAATATCAGAAAGGAGTTTCTCAGAGAAAAAATTGCAAAGTTCATCATCATCTACAGTGCATAATATCATCCAAAGATTCAGAGAACCTGGAACAATCTCTGTGCGTATGGTCAAGGCTGGAAAACCATAATGGATGCCCGTGATCTTCGGCCCTTAGAGCGCACTCACATCACATACAGGAATGCTACTGTAATGGAAATCACAACATGGGCTCAGGAATACTTCCAGACTTTGTCGTGAACACAATCCCACCGTGCCATTCGCCGTTGCGGCTAAAAACTCTATAGGTCAAAAAAAGAAGCCATATCTAAACATGATTCAGAAGCGCAGGCATTTTCTGGGCCAAGGCTCATTTAAAATGGACTGTGGGCAAAGTGGAAAACTGTTCTGTGGTCAGACCAATCAAAATTTGAAGTTCTTTTTGGAAAACTGGGACGCCATGTCATCTGGACTAAAGAGGACAAGGACAACCCGAGTTGTTATCAGTTCAGAAGCCTGCATCTCTGGTGGTATGGGACAGATGCGTGTGGCATGGGCAGCTTACACATCTGGAAAGGCACCATCAATGCTGAAAGGTATATCCAAGTTCTAGAACAACATATGCTCCCATCCAGACATCGTCTCTTTCAGGAAGACCTTGCATTTCCCAACATGACAATGCCAGACCACATACTGCATCAATTACAACATCATGGCTGCGAGAGAAGAAGGATCCGGGTACTGAAATGGCCAGCCTGCAGTCCAGATCTTTCACCCATAGAAAACATTTGGCACATCATAAAGAGGAAGATGCGACAAAGAAGACCTAAGACAGTTGAGCAACTAGAAGCCTGTATTAGAGCGAGAATGGGACAACATTCCTATTCCTAAACTTGAGCAACTTGTCTCCTCAGTCCCCAGACGTTTGCAGACTGTTATAAAAAGAAGAGGGGATGCACACAGTGGTAAACATAGCCTTGTCCCAACTTTTTGAGATGTGTTGATGCCATGAAATTTAAAATCAACTTTTTTTATTTTATTTTTTTATTATACATTTTCTCAGTTTAAACATTTGATATGTCATCTATGTTGTATTCTGAATAAAATATTGAAATTTGCAACTTCACATCATTGCATTCTGGTTTTATTCTGACAATTTGTACAGTGTCCCAACTTTTTTGGAATCAGGTTTGTACTTCCATGGCCTGTATTTGATTATTTGCAACTTCAGCCGCTCTGCATATTTCAATGTCTTTGTCTAATGTCAGGTGAGTTTCCCTCAGAAGCCTAGGATCTGGTATGCTAAAAACAATTTTGTCTCTGATCATATCATTTTCAGTCAAATTATCAGTGTTTGCGTCTGGAGCATTTCTGTTTTGAATTTGTCAATTCCAACTGATTCTGACATGCTATGTGTCCAGGGTGGTGGCGCTCAAAAACAACATTTTCTAGTGGGTATAATAATCTATCTGAATGCAGTAATAATCTCTGTCATTGTTGGATTTTAACACTGCATCTGCAAGTGTTAAATGTAGTGTATTATACTCCTTCAAGGCTTCCTCACCGACCATGTGTAGGAGGATAGCAACTTTGACACTCTCTTCTTTGTCATCTGATCCAGTTGCCGTCATGTACAAATTGAACCACTGCTCCCACCTGCGCCAGTTCTCGTTTATATTGCCCGTTACCAAATGTGGTGACGGAGGTTTAAACTGTTCATGTTGTCTGCTCCTGTGCTTTTATAAATCGCTATGCATCTATAGTCTTTATGCTGCCTTCACGTGCTATGGGAAATGTCCTACTTCCCACTTCTGAAGTCGTGATTCTGAGGTCATCCCATAAAAATTTTGACCTGAGAGGATGTTCATGTCCAATTTTTAATTAGGAAACTAGTATTTACGATTATTCTGATAGCAGCGAATGCAGCATTAATCCATGCTTTTATTGCTATATTTTGTTCCTTTTATGTTCTTTGGCGATCACCATGTTAAGACTGCATGGAGTTTATATTATTTTACAACTCACTGCACCAAAGAATCAGTCTGCTTCAGCTGCCGATTGCTTACTTTGGGCGTCAATACACATCAGACATCCTCTTTCATTTCCTTGTGAAAGATGCTGCATTGGCAGAGAAAGAACCGCATTATGTATGTTTGTCGTCGAGGCTGAGGAGGGATGCTAACATTACTAGTACCTCAATTGGTTAAAACAATGTGACAAAAATACATGCAAATCCAAAGCGAATGTTTAATGTCACGATTGTTACCATCTATTTGCAATGGTTTATATCCAGCTGGTAGTTGTTATGCATTCATTATGCTGCATTAGTGGAGAAAGAACAGCAGTTTGTTTGCCATCAAGGCTGAGAGGACGCTAACATTAGTACCTCAAGCAGTTAAAACAGTGTGACAAAAGCACAAAGTCTGACCCAAATGTATAATGTCACAGTTGTTACCATCTATTTCCATTGGTTTATATCTAGCTGGTCACTTTTATGCATTCATTAGCCTGTGAAGTTGCATATTTGAAGCTAGTGACGTGAAAAAGCAAAATGTATCTTCATGCAGCCGACAGAAACATATAATCAAAAACAAATCATAAATGCATTCGATTTTGGTTCTTTCTTTTTGTCACTGTAATACATATTTTATTATTTTGATTATATAATCATCAAGTGCTCTAAAACTATAAGTGTTCTAAGACTATACATATATATGTAATTTTAATGCCCTGGCCTTTACGTAGACATTTAAAGATGGCTATCTTTAAGCATGACTGGATTTATATAAAATGCTATCACTTTACAATAAGATTTAATGTTTTTTTTATTTATTTTTTTATGTATAATTACTGTAGAACTTCTCGTTTTAATAATTATGTAGGCCTATTTATTTGATTTAGCACATTTTCATGGTTCAGTACTGTTTTTATTATTTTTGCAATAAAGTTCAGCACTGTTTTACTGTTTCACTTGGATTGTTATGTTTTTTTATCTAGTGTCCATTTTAAAAACTATTGGTTGATTAATCGGTTATCGCAAGCATGGCCCAACCTAGTTATCTGTGTCTGTAAAATCGATTCGACCTCTAATGAGGAGACTAGGGTGGGAAACTAAACAAGGATTATTTTGATTTGAAGAATGATACCAATAAGGTTACATTATCTAATAGTTCTTTCATAAAGCATGCATAAACATTATATGAAACAGTAATACACACAATGTCCTGGAGATAACTGTTCATAATGAACAGTCCAGCCGCTACATTAAAGCAGCATAAACCCTACTCTAAACCTGAGCAACAGTGTTAATAAAACCACATTATCTGCTGAAATCATGCAATTTTAGCTGGTTCTACAAGCCTTTGAGCTATTTCAATGTGACTCACGGGATATGTGATACATGAGTGCTCTGAATCTCAAGTGCAATGCTGTACCTGGTGAGCTACCGAGAGCAACTTTACTATATCAAGTTAAAAACATCAAGTTGCTATAATTTGAATAAGTAATAGTGCGAAAGACTGAACAGAAATCAGATTTGCATTTCGGCCCAGTTCTTTTCTGCAGTCTTGATAGCTGCTGGAATGCAGCTGAAAAGACTGTAAGTAGAGCAGTGCAGTCGTGTATGAGTTTGTAGAGTGCTTCACAAAGGGCTGTGGAATGAGTCACTGTGGACTTCAGGTCTGATGAAGGATCCTCTCTTGTCTTTGGTGTGAAATGGAAAGAGTGTGAATGGTCTCCCTCGTGCTAGAGAGGGATCGCAATTCATTAGTGTTTGCATTGTCGTTTCATGCCTGCTTTTCCCCAGACGCGGTGCTGGCACTATTAGCCCTGGCTGAGCTGAGAATTCAGACTGCCAGGGCACTGATGGTTTGAAAACTCAAACTGGCTCCTTTCTTTAATTTGCATTTTATTGCAAATTATTTCACTCTTTGCTTTGTCTCCCAAGACCCAAACATTTGGAAGTTAATTATTAACACACGCACTGCAATACACTCTTTCAAAACATGAATAAAATTTAAAATTAAATGTCTCTCTCTCTCTTTCACACGCACACACTTTTCCCAAAATCGCCATATGTTTAATTTAGATCACCATGTTTTTTACATTGGCTTAACTGGACACACTTCTTAATATTCTGTACTTAGAACTACTGCGATATCCTAGCTGACATTTATTCAGAGCAACATCATTCACATTTGGATACATATTAGAAATTTGATTAACTGGATTTTATTATTTAATTTTTTTACTAATTTGATTAGAGGCTGTGCTGTTATATGTGAAGGATGATATTACATATCACTTCAACTGAAAAAACAAAACAGATAAAAATAACATTAGGACACATTTCCTGTTCCTTCCATCTCCTGCTTGTAACTGTTTCCATATTAAAGCAAATGTTAAAGTTGGCATGAAAAGTAAATATTCCATATTGAGACGTATATCTATATTATTCCTAATATTTCATTAAAAAAAGAATTTTACATTTAAAGACGAACTTTGTGATTTCAGTGTCACTAGTGTATAACTAAATGGTTGCTGTTTTTGTTTTGTTTTGCTTTTTTGTTTTGGGTATTTGTGTTTTATTATTATTATTATTATTATTATTATTATTATTATTATTAACCTTTATTTTATTATTATTATTAATCCTTTATTTAGCCAGGCAAGTCACTTAAGAACAAGTTCTAATTTTCAGCAACAGCCTGGTAGGAGAGTTAAAGTCTCCTAAAAGACATACAGTGCTCCAGAAAGTATTCACAGCGTTTCATTTTTCCACATTTTATGTTATAGCCTTCTTCCAAAATGGATTAAATTCATTGTTTTCCTCAAAATTCTACAAACAATACCCCATAATGACAATGTAAAAGAAGTTTGTTTGAAATATTTGCATGAGAGGTGACCAAGAACCAGATGGTCACTCTGACAGAGCTCCAGTGTTTCTCTGTGGAGAGGAGAACCTTCCAGAAGAACAACCATCTCTGCAGCACTCCACCAATCAGACCTGTATGGTAGAGTGGCCAGACGGAAGACACTCCTTAAGTAAAAGGCACCTGAAGGACTCTCAGACCATAAGAAACAAAATTCTCTGGTCTGATAAAACAAAGATTGAACTCTTTGGCCTTAATGGCAAGCGTCATGTCTGGAGGAAACCTGGCACCACTCATCACCTGGCCAATACCATCCCTACAGTGAAGCATGGTGGTGGCAGCATCATGCTGTGGGGATGTTTTTCAGCGGCACAAACTGGGAGACTAGTCAGTATCAATGAAAAGATGAATGCAATGTACAGAGACATCCTTCATTAAAACTTGCTCCAGAATGCTCAAATCATGGAGGCCATGAAGCAGCAGCAGAGGCTGACCAGCTTTCCAGCAGGCCAGACTGGATCTGAAAAGAGCACGTCTTGAATTCGAGATGAAGCATCAGGAAGCTGAATTCAGGCAATACCCAGCTCAAGATACCCAGCAATTGTGACCTGTGGCTGTTTAGGAAAATACCTGAAGATGGTGCTTCTTGCACGTGAGCTGAGGCAATGGGCTGGGTGATTAACCGCTGTCCTGTGATGCGCGCAATGAAGTGTCGAAACGTAGAACACATCGCTAGTCCTAGCGGCTATTCACAAAGAATGCGTTTGCGGCAGTGGAATGGGAAATAAAACAAGGTTAAGAGCCTTTTCAGTTATCCAGGAGTGACGAGATGGCGATGACCAGCTCCACCCACTTTAGGCTTCAAAAATGCTCTTCAGACTTCAATACGTCCATATTTTTTTCACAGTATATGGTTATGAGACACAAGTTGACCTTCTTTTAACTTGAGCACAGTGTTTTTAGAATGCTGTTTCATGTGCGACGAGAGACTTGGGTGCAACAGCAAAACCTGTAAAAGTACTTCTACTGTATGTTTGAGATTTCATATTTGGTTTCCATATGGAGACATTTCCCCACAACGTAGGGAATACCAGGACAACACACACACACTGCATATACACTTCATTATGTAATCACACTGGCTTCAACAAGGCACAACAAGTTGTGTCTGCTGTATATGACTTGGAACAGTTTTTTTGTTTGATGTACCAGTGGTCACACTGCTACATCGTAGGCATACAGCTGAAAAAAGGTAAACTAGGAATGTTTAACATCTTTAATATGAATTTAATAAGAGTTTGTCTGAATGACTTTTATATTTTTAAGTTGCATTTATTAGTTTTTGTTCAATATCAAAACATTATTTTATGTTTATTATTAAGATGTCTGCACAAGAGTTAAACTGTGCAAACATTAAACTGCTGAAATTAAATGTCTTGCTTTGGTCTATTACTATTACTAAAACTGAAACTCAATAGAAAAAAAACTAATTTGCAAAACTATAATAACCTTGGTTTTGAGCATTTTTTTTTTTTCAAGCATTGCTGAGCAGTTGCACAAGTTTAAAGAACACTCTTCTAGTAGCAAATGTTTATGTTTTTGCACTATACAATGTTAACAGTTTTTCTACTTTCATGCCTAATGGCAGAACGTGATGATTTATGTAATTTGTTTAAAGAGCAGTTTCATAAGTTCATAAGTGTCGTAAGTTTTATCAGAGTTGTAAATTGTCAGAGAAAATGTGTCTTTTTTTTCTGTAAACATTACAGATGTTCTTACAAAACAGTCATTTACAAAAGTGTGTGTTCAATGACGGTTTTCAGAAATACTAATGCCTCGTGGATTCGGTCAGCAGCACAGCTGGGCTGGTCAAGCTGCTGGGGTGTGACAAGGGTACTGTCATCATTTGCATTTTCCTGCTCTGTCTCTTCCTCCTCAGGCTGCTCTGTTGTGTCCTTGTCCTGTGGGAAATCCCAACCCAATCTCACGGCAATACGTACGTATGAATTTGTACGACCTCACTCATACGTATTTGATGAGTTGATCAATTCGTATGATTTCGTATGAATGACCTACCCCCATAACCCCACCCCTAAAACCTACCCATCACTCCAGTATAGACAAATAGAGTACAGCCGTAAGAATTCATACGAATTAGCCACCTCATACTAATACGTACAAATTGGTTGTAAGATAGCGTTGCAAATCAAAATAACTTTTGTTTGACTGTCATTGCGCTTCATTAGGCAGTTTTTATTTGCGTTTTAGATGGCCAAATGCATGTTCCACATGAATCCTTGTCCTGCTCAGACATGCACTGAATTGTAGTTGGGGCCCTGTTGCAACTCCTTCTGTGAACTGTTTCATGACATTACGAGAGAGACTGTAGGCAGAGTCAGCCATAATCAACACAGGTATGTCAACCCCTTGTATGGGGTCTATGGTGGAAATCAGGTGCTATTTTCCAGATTTACATGTAGTTTTGAATTTTGAAAAACAAAAGTCATGGCACTTCCCAGGGCAGCCAACGTCAAAATCCCGAAACATTTACTGGTGGTCAACCAAGCCCTGTAATAACACATTGTACTACCCCTTTCTGTCTTCTCTTCAAATCCTGTGATTATGGACTCTTATTAGATTTTGGCATCCTAATCAACTTCCCTTTCAGTTGGAAGAGACCTGACACACCTTCCAGAATACATCAGAGACATGTTCACCCCAATGCCAAAAATGTTGGCAACATCATGGAATTCAGCATTGTGGATTGCTTGTGAGGATTAAGAAGGTCACAGAAGTTTAAGAAGGCCTCCAGTGGCTTTCTGAAGTTAAGGTAGCACTCGGTTTCCCAAAAATTCTGGAGCACATCTGTCTTCCAAAAGGTACTGGCATGCTCCTTCTTAGCACTTGGTGCAGTAGTCATGCTGTAAAACTATATAAAAGTACATTTCATGGACAAAACATAAAAGAATTGCTAGTGAACACACTCAATTCATTTATCAAATGTGATCAAATGTATTCATTATAAACTTAAGTACTTATACTAAATTTAAAGTAAAATGGCTTAATTTATTGATTCAGTGTTAGGAAAATATTTTATAAAAAAATAAACAGCATGATTTTGTAGAACAGGCTTCTTATAATAAACACACTGGAATAAAGACATGATTACTTATATAATTTAAACATTATGTAATTGTGTGCAGAAATTAAGGTAATCTTACCTGACACTGATATTACAGTGGTCAGTCTTAATTATCCATGTAGTTACAGGGTAAGTATGTAACTATAACTACACAAAACAAGAGGGGAAATAGCACCACTTTAATTTACAGCCCGCAGATTCATACTTACCCTGTAACTACACATGAAACAAGGGAACAAACACCACTTTAATTTACAGCCCACAGATTCATACTCACCCTATGACTACATGAAACAAGAGGGAACAAGCACCACTTTAATTTACAGCCCGTAGATTCATACTTACCCTGTGACTACATGAAACAAGGGGAACAAACACCACTTTAATTCTGACCCGTAGATTCATACTTACCCTGTGACTACATGAAACAAGAGGGAAACAAGCACCACTTTAATTTACGGCCCGTGAGATTCATACTTACCCTGTGACTACATGAAACAAGAGGGGAACAAACACCACTTTAATTTACAGCCCACAGATTCATACTCACCCTATAACTACATGAAACAAGAGGGGAACAAGCACCACTTTAATTTACAGCCCGTAGATTCATACTTACCCTGTGACTACATGAAACAAGAGGGGAACAAACACCACTTTAATTTACGGCCCGTAGATTCATACTTACCCTGTGACTACATGAAACAAGAGGGAAACAAGCACCACTTTAATTTACGGCCCGTAGATTCATATTTACCCTGTGACTACATGAAACAAAGAGAAACAAGCACCACTTTAATTTACAGCCCGTAGATTCATACTTACCCTGTGACTACATGAAACAAGAGGGGAACAAACACCACTTTAATTTACAGCCCACAGATTCATACTCACCCTATAACTACATGAAACAAGAGGGGAACAAGCACCACTTTAATTTACAGCCCGTAGATTCATACTCACCCTGTGACTACATGAAACAAGAGGGAAACAAGCACCACTTTAATTTACAGCCCGTAGATTCATACTTACTCTGTAACTATATGGAATAACAAGAACCACTTACCCTGTATCTACACAGATAATTAACCCTTAATTAAAAATACTTACAGTTTAAATGATTTGTTAATTTCCCTGATAGTTACCCCTTTATCCCCAAAATATTGCATACTCTTCACTTATACCTACACAACTTTATAGTTACACTATAATTACTGAAAGTTACACAGTAAATTCGCCTTACTTACACAGTATTTTCCGGGCTGTAATCTAAAGTGTTGCTGGGCATATTTATTAATGATAGTACTAAAAGACTGGCAAAAATAAGACCAAGCTTCTTTAACAGACTTTGTGCAAATCTGCAGAAGGTTTGTGTTTTGTCTCAGCCATGAGTTTATGGTAGGACGGGGGAGTGAAACTTGCTCATTATTTTCACAGTTTTGTTGGTGGCAATTACACACTTCACATTTAATTATAACTAATAATAAACTGAGTAATGGATAAAAATAAAAAAATAAAAAAACAAGTGGCTGAAACTCCAGCCTCATCCATATACACTCACCAAAAAGATTATTAGGAACACCATACTAATACTGTGTTTGACCCCCTTTCACCTTCAGAACTGCCTTAATTCTACGTGGCATTGATTCAACAAGGTGTTGAAAACATTCTTTAGAAATGTTGGCCCATATTGATAGGATAGCATCTTGCAGTTGATGGAGATTTGTGGGATGCACATCCAGGGCATGAAGCTCCCATTCCACCACATCCCAAAGATGCTCTATTGGGTTGAGATCTGGTGACTGTGAAAGGGCGGCCATTTTAGTACAGTGAACTCATTGTCATGTTCAAGAAACCAATTTGAAATGATTCGAGCTTTGTGACATGGTGCATTATCCTGCTGGAAGTAGCCATCAGAGAATGGGTACATGGTGGTCATAAAGGGATGGACATGGTCAGAAACAATGCTCAGGTAGGCCGTGGCATTTAAACAATGCCCAATTGGCACTAAGGGGCCTAAAGTGTGCAAAGAAAACATCCCCCACACCATTACACCACCACCACCAGCCTGCACAGTGGTAACAAGGCATGATGGATCCATGTTCTCATTCTGTTTACACCAAATTCTGACTCTACCATCTGAATGTCTCAACAGAAATCAAGACTCATTAGACCAGGCAACATTTTTCCAGTCTTCAACTGTCCAATTTTGGTGAGAAATCATGCAAATTGTAGCTTCTTTTTCCTATTTGTAGTGGAGTTGAGTGGTACCCGGTGGGGTCTTCTGCTGTTGTAGCCCATCCGCCTCAAGGTTGTGCATGTTGTGGCTTCACAAATGCTGCGCTGCATACCTCGGTTGTAACGAGTGGTTATTTCAGTCAAAGTTGCTCTTCTATCAGCTTGAATCAGTCGGCCCATTCTCCTCTGACCTCTAGCATCAACAAGGCATTTTCGCCCACAGGACTGCCGCATACTGGATGTTTTTCCCTTTTCACACCATTCTTTGATAACCCTAGAAATGGTTGTGCGTGAAAATCCCAGTAACTAAGCAGATTGTAAAATACTCAGACCGGCCCATCTGGCACCAATAACCATGCCACACTCAAAATTGCTTAAATCACCTTTCTTTCCCATTCTGACATTCAGTTTGGAGTTCAGGAGATTGTCTTGACCAGGACCACACCCCTAAATGCATTGAAGCAACTGCCATGTGATTGGTTGATTAGATAATTGCATTAATGAGAAATTGAACAGGTGTTCCTAATAATCCTTTAGCTGAGTGTATATTTTTAATAGTTAACTAAAATTAAAGCCATAAAATGTCATTTTATTCATCGCACTTTCACTTCATCCCAAAGTGATCATTGAAATTGAACAGGTGTTCCTAATAATCATTGATGATATAGGTGAGTGTATTTGCAGAGGTTATTTGTGGATATTTAATTACGTGCCCATTTATTAAAATGAACATCAATGCTTGGATTGATTTTTTTTTTCAACTGTCATTTTATTTGGCTTCAAAGTGAGAGGCTGTGCACGAAGAAAAACAAAACTATATTGTAATTTTCTTTTATTGGACATGTACAACAGCTGAGATGCACTGCTGTTGAAATAAATTATTTAAGAGAGACAGAAGAAATATTCCAGTGTCTCTCTACAGTGAGAGTTCCTGGCTGACTGACTCACAGTAAACCAGTTTTCGTGAATATAAATCTGTGGCCTATTAATTTTCTGCATGAAAAGGCAATAATGTTTATTATCTTTCTGTATAATTAACTAAAATGATATACTGATGTGAAAATCAATATGTCTGTCATCTTTCGCTGGAGATGATTAACCATATCACCCACAAACAGATTCATGCAGAAATATTTAGAATCCAATATGAACAGTCAAAGTGCAGTCAGCTGTCAGCTTTGACAATTATACAGGAAGCAATACTACAGGTTTGGGCACAGTATAGCAAGCCTCACTTCATGATTTTTAGTAGACTGACAAACTAGGGCCCTATTTTAAAGTGCTCTTAGGGTGTATCTGAATACACTTTTGCTAGTTTAATGATGGAAAAAATGATCGGAACGCATGCAGGTTGTCCCTATTCTCTTAATGAGTCATGGGTGTGTTTTGGACGTAATGTGCAATAAACCAACCATTCCCTTTTGTGTTTGCACCATGGCCGATTTTTACATAGAGACCGGAATATAGACACCCTCAACCTGACGAGTCAGTTTAAATACATGTGTATTGGCTCCATTAGTCAAATAATTAGCCAATTTAATTTGTCGTTACTAATAGGGAGGCTAATTCTGATACATGCAATGACTATCCATTATGACATGTAAGCATTTTTTATATTTATGAAGGGCCTACACAATAATAATATTTTACATTAGAATCCTTTAATTTTTCATATTTAAAAATGTTTGTGTGCTGCTGCGCGTGTGTAATAAGCTGAGTGTACACGTGCTGTGGACCCGCCTATAGGCGCATATTACTAACACGCTCTTTAAATTGCTTAAACGCGCTATTGACTTTAGACCTGGGGCCTGTACCATGATGGTAGTTTAACAAACTCAGGGTTACAGGATTAGTTTAGAGTTGACAAAACCAAACCAATCAATTCAGGCTTTGTTGGTCCCATGAGGCTGATCATCAACTTTCTCTGTCAACTCAGGATTTGATCCTCATGAGTTTAGGAGATTAGTTATGACATCAGTAGTGAACAGCTGTGGATCAGTGAAACTGAGATTCACTTCTCGCAAAAGAAGCAGCACAATTCTGCAGAATATTACATGATTGAAAAATATTAAGAATGTGACGAGCAGGACGAGCGAGAGCCGTGAGAGAGTGATGCAAGGTCGGTGAGTGATTTGATTATGAGTGCCAGCTGCGCGTCACACCGGTCTCGGATCTCTCACGGAGGAGTGACGACAGTGAAGGATGAGAGAGGACCAGGGGCCTGTACCATGATGGTAGTTTAACAAACTCAGGGTTACAGGATTAGTTTCGAGTTGACAAAAATCTATTCAGGCTTTGTTAGTCCCATGATGCTGATCATCGGCTTTCTCTGTCAACTCTGGAGAATCCTGGAGTTTAGGAGTTTAGCTGTGTCATCAGTAGTGAACAGCCAATCACATGCTGTGGATCAGTGAAACTGAGATTCCCATTCAGTCGGTCACTCTCGACGCCACGTCGGAGTACTGACGAATAGGAATCTCGCTCACGAGAGCCAATCTACTTCGAGTGTAACTAAAACGAGCCAATGCACATTGGCATGCAATGATTGCACCAGGTGCTCATGCCACGCTGAGCGGGTATAAATGAGACACAGGTGATTGCATCAAATTAGCATTTTGCTTGGGCCAGTGGTAGATGGTTACTACAGATATCACTCCTTACTTCGCAGTCCTGACTGAAGGCGGAAGCCGCGCTTTTCGAAGCGATCTCTTCATTCGGTGTTGGTGTGACGGCACAGCAGCGGGTCGTGTGGTTTTCCGATCATCTCTCTTTGTTGTTTGAACAGAACAATCACAAAGGCTGTTCTCACAGCCGGTTCGGTGCGCTAGGTGGAGAGCGCTAAAAGCGTTCCCACGGCTGGTAAGAAAGCGCCTTCGTGTGAGAGCGCACACGTCAGGCTGCACTATCCTGTCGCCGCGACCCCTCCCCTGCGTGCTTCAGCACCAAGGAGGAGCGTCCTTCTGAAAGAGCTTACACAGATAGAGCTTGCGTCTTTTTCAAGATGACATTCTATCTGTGTGTTTCTGGATGTGGTGGTTTCCTGTCACCGAGGATGGTCATCAGCGCTGTATCTCGTGTTTGGGCGTTCAGCACGCTGAGGCAGCGCTGGTGGATGAATCATGTTCTCACTGCGGGAACATGACCATCTCGGAGTTGCGATCGCGGCTCCGTCTCGCAAGGGGCGGAGCCTCTGTGCCTCTGCCGCGATCTAACTCTCCTCAGAGAGTTACTTCAGGCAGTAGCCGGCTGATTTGAGGGTTACGGTGAGCGTGTTTCCCCAGGGAACCAACCCCGTGGAACCCTCATCCCCTCGCACTCCGCAGCCAGTAGAGCTGCCATTGGAGCGCGGTGGGCCGTCCACGAGATGTGCACCATCCGTATCCTTTGGGGCTCCCCCTTGAGGACCAGATGTCCATCGCTGCATCGGAGGGAGGGTCAGAACTCTCTGGAGAGGATGTGTCGGCGCAGTGGGCTCCTCCGGGTAGACCCGCTGTGCCCGATACTGATCCGGAGATGATGGCTATGCTTGCCCGGGCCGCCGAGAGAGTCGGGCTCGTGTGGAACCTCCACACGTGTCCCGAACCCTCAAGGCTGGATGATTGGTTTTCGGGGTGGCCCGTGCTGGTTCTCAGCGCCCCACCCTGGTGCCTTTTTTCCCGGAGGTGCATGAGGAGCTCACGAGGTCATGGACGGCACCTTTTACTGCCCGAAACCGGCCTAGTGGATCCTCCTCCCTCACCACCCTCGATGGCGGACCTGCAAAGGGATACACGCAGGTTCCCCGTGGAAGCGGGCGTTGCTATGCAACTGTGCCCTAACTCCACTTCCAGGAGGAACCCGTGTCTTCCCTCCGGGGCCTGTAGGTACTCATCCGATCTGATCGGGAAGGCCTACCTGGCTTGTGGAGAGGCAGGCTCCGCTTTACATGCTACGGCGTTGTTGCAGGTCCATCAGGCCCCGGCTCTGAAGACCTTGCACGAGGGTGGTCACGATCCCGCAGTTCTCCAGGAACTGAGAACCGCAACGGACCTCGCGCCGTGCGGCGAAGGTTCTGGGCGCGGGCCGTGGGTCGTGCGATGTCCCACTATGGTGGTCCAGGAACGCCACCTCTGGCTGTGTCTGGCGGACATGAGGGAGACCGACAAAGTCAGGTTCCTTAACTCCCCCGTCTCCCAGACTGGCCTCTTCGGCGACGCGGCCCAGAACTTCGCCCAGCAGTTCTCGGCCGCACAGAAGCAGACTGAGGCGGTCAGTCACATTCTGCCACGGCGGTCAGCTGCTGTCTCCACCCCGCAGCCGGGAGCGCCTCAGCCTGCTCGCCGCCGCGGCGGCGCGCCTGCATCTGCCTCCGCTCGCGCGCAGCAGCAGCCTCCACCCAAGCGGCGTTGTGGAGCCGGGCGCAAGCAGGCCGCCCTACCCGTCCAGGCGCCTGCCAAGAGGGTGGCAAGGCCAAAGGCAAGCTGCCACGAGACGGGCGACCCGGAGGTGAGGAGGACTGCTCTTCTGGAGATGGTGACCACACCACTCCATCCCCCGGTGGAGGGCCGGGAGGAGAATCTTGTGTTCCATTTTTTCTGTTCGGCCGCTGGGCTCAGCCCAGCGGTACCCAAATTCTCAACACAAGAGCAGTTCCTTCCATCTCCGGGTCTGCAGAGGGCTCGGAGAGTTGTGGCCGGTCAAACGCCGGACCACACTCATCCTCCCTCTTCGCCAGCGGGCAGCAGTGGACAACCCCCTCATGTTCCTGCTGCCCACCTGTGGAATCAGGTAAGTGTTGCACGGCACACTCTCACCTCGCTGCGGGCCGCCTCCACGAGACAGCCGCCCCAGTCCGGTACCTGCATTCCACCTCGCTGCCCCACGGTGGGTACGCCGGTGGTCCCTATGGTCCTGCTTGTACGGTCCCTGGGAGCCTGGCTAGTGCTCCTCGGTCCGTCTCGCTGGCTCATTCGGACCATCAGGCTCGGCTACGCGATTCAGTTCGCCCGGCGCCCCCCCAGGTTCAAGGGCGTCCGCTTCACTTCGGTGAATGCCACAGATGCCCATGTCCTGCGTGCGGAGATCGCTGTCCTGCTGGCGAAGGACGCGATAGAGCCGGTCCCTCCAGCCGATATGAAGACCGGCTTCTACAGCCCGTACTTCATTGTACCCAAGAAAACCGGTGGGTTACGGCCAATCTTGGACCTGCGAGTCCTGAATCGGAGCCTCCACAAGCTACCGTTCAAGATGCTCACGCAGAAACGCATTTTCGAATGCATCCGTCCCCAAGATTGGTTTGCAGCGATCGACCTGAAGGACGCGTACTTTCATGTCTCGATCCTTCCTCGACACAGGCCATTTCTGCGCTTTGCGTTCGAGGGTCGAGCATATCAGTACAAAGTCCTGCCCTTCGGGCTGGCCCTGTCCCCCCGTGTCTTCACGAAAGTCACGGAGGGGGCCCTCGTGCCCATGAGAGAACGGGGCGTTCGCATCTTCAACTATCTCGACGACTGGCTCATTCTAGCACAGTCCAGGGATCAGTTGTGCGAACACAGGGACCTGGTGCTCAGACACCTCAGCCAGTTGGGTCTTCGGGTCAACTGGGAAAAGAGCAAACTCACCCCCGTGCAGAGGATCTCTTTTCTCGGTATGGAGTTGGATTCGGTCGAGCGGACAGCGCGCCTCACAGAGGAGCGTGTCCAGTCGATGCTGAACTGCCTGAACACGTTTCAAGGCAGGATGGCGGTTCCACTGAAACAGTTTCAGAGGCTCCTGGGGCATATGGCAGCCGCGTCAGCAGTAATGCCGCTCGGCCTGCTTCATATAAGACCGCTTCAGCATTGGCTACACGGCCGAGTCCCGAGATGGGCGTGGCAACGCGGCACTCACCGGGTGAGCATCACACCGGCCTGTCGCCAGTCCTTCAGTCCGTGGTCCGACCCCTCGTTCCTTCGGGCTGGAGTGCCCCTGGAACAGGTGTCCAGGCATGCTGTGGTTTTCACGGATGCCTCCGCCATGGGCTGGGGAGCCACGTACAATGGGCATGCAGTGTCAGGGGTTTGAACGGGCCCGCACCTGCATTGGCACATCAATTGCCTCGAGTTGCTAGCAGTACATCTTGCTCTGAGCCGCCTCAAAGGGCGGTTACAGGGCAAAGATGTACTGGTCCGCACGGACAACACTGCGACCATTGCGTATATCAACCGACAAGGTGGTCTGCGCTCCCGTCGCATGTCGCAACTAGCCCGCCATCTCCTCCTCTGGAGTCAGAAGTGTCTGAGGTCGCTTCGGGCCATTCATGTACCTGGTGTGCGCAACCGTGTGGCCGACGAGCTCTCACGAGCTGCGCTCCCAGGGGAGTGGCGACTCCACCCCCAGGTGGTTCAGCTGATCTGGAGACAGTTCGGGGTGGCACAGGTCGACCTGTTTGCTTCCCCAGAAACGCCCCACTGCCAGTGGTTCTATTCGCTGACCGGTACACTCGGCACGGATGCCCCTTGCGCACAGCTGGCCCCAGGGGCTGCGCAAATATGCGTTTCCCCAGTGAGCCTACTTGCACAGACACTGTGCAAGGTCAGGAGGACGAGGAGCAGGTCCTGTTGGTGGCGCCGTACTGGCCCAACCGGACCTGGTTCCCAGAACTTATGCTCCTCGCGACAGCCCCTCCTTGGCCGATTCCTCTGAGGAAGGACCTTCTGACTCAGAGACGGGGCACCCTGTGGCACCCGCGTCCAGACCTGTGGAAGCTTCATGTCTGGCCCCTGGACGGGACGCGGAGGTTCTAGGTGACTTACCCCAAGAGGTAGTTAACACCATCACTTCGGCACGTGCACTGTCTACAAGACAGGCTTACGCCTCGAAGTGGAACCTGTTCGTCGAGTGATGTTCTTTTCGCCGAGAAGACCCCCGAAGATGTTCGATCGCGTCTGTGCTTTCCTTCCTGCAACAAGGGTTGGAGCGTAGGCTGTCCCCCTCCACCCTCAAGGTCTATGTTGCTGCTATATCTGCCTATCACGACCACGTAGAAGGTAAGACGGTGGGGAAGCACGACCTGGTTGTCAGGTTCCTTAGGTGGGCGAGACGGTTAAATCCTCCTCGACCCCCCTCCATACCCTCTTGGGATCTTGCTCTGGTGCTCCGAGCACTCCAGAATGCCCCATTCAAGCCTTTGCAGTCAGCAGAGCTAAAGATTCTGTCTATGAAGACTTTGCTGTTGGCTGCATTGGCCTCCATCAAGAGGGTAGGGGACCTACAGGCATTTTCGGTCTGCGAATCGTGCCTAGAGTTCGGGCCGGGTAATACCCACGTGGTACTAAGGCCCGGCCTGGCTATGTGCCCAAGGTTCCTACCACTCCCTTCAGGGACCAGGTGGTGAACCTGCAAGCGCTGCCCCCGGAGGAGGCAGACCCAGCCCTAGCTTTGCTCTGTCCCGTCCGCGCTCTGCGGATCTATGTGGATAGAACTCAAAGCTTCAGAACCTCAGATCAGCTCTTTGTCTGTCACGGAGGCCAGCAGAAGGGAAAGGCTGTCTCCAAGCAGAGGATGGCCCACTGGATAGTGGATGCCATCACCTTGGCTTACCAAGCACAAGGTGTGCCCTGTCTGCTCGGGGTGCGAGCACACTCTACTAGAAGTGTTGCATCCTCCTGGGCGCTGGCACGTGGCGCCTCGCTGTCAGACATCTGTAGAGCTGCGGGCTGGGCGACACCCAACACGTTCGCTAGATTCTATAGCCTACGTGTAGAGCCGGTTGCATCCTCCTGTGTTCTCACCTCAAATGGGTAGAAGCACTGAGAGGCCCCGGCTCTTGTCGGCTTGCTGCGCTCTGGCGCTCTTATTCTCCAGAAGCAAACTCTGTGAGTCCTCCATCTCCCTTGGTGCCGGACGTCGCGGAGCGTCGGGCATCAGGCCCCTTGCCGCTGAATCCTTGAGAACCGGTAATGGGCTGGGCTTATGAGTGACCCTGCGGGGATCCCATATTTCTTCCACGGTCGCTCCTACGGGAAGCCCGTGTCTTTCCCTTGGGAGAGCCTTCCCGTCACCGGGACTGAGCCCCCTCCTCCCTTGCGGGCTACGGCTCAGCTTTGTACTCCACATAACTCCTCCGGGGTACGATGTGGGCTCCACAGCGGCCCCTTTTCTAGGGCACGCTTTCCCAGTGTCATCCAATAATCACTGAGCAGGGTCATGCGGAATAGCAGTGATGGACTTCCTGGTGTGAGCCCCGTCTCATCAGGTAAGAGAGCTCAGGCGGCTCACACTGGGCACTGGAAGGGGGCAGAGGCCATGGCGCTTTGGTAGGGATTCCTATTCGTCGGTACTCCGACGTGGCGTCGAGAGTGACCGACTGAATGGGAACGTCTCGGTTACGTATGTAACCCTCGTTCCCACGTCCCGTCGCCATGTCCTCTGTACCCTGCTGGGGTGCTGGCCTACCTACTCGGCTCCTCAGCAAAAGGCTAATTTGATGCAATCACCTGTGTCTCATTTATACCCGCTCAGCGTGGCATGAGCACCTGGTGCAATCATTGCATGCCAATGTGCATTGGCTCGTTTTAGTTACACTCGAAGTAGATTGGCTCTCGCGAGCGAGATTCCTATTCGTCGGTACTCCGACGTGGCGTCTCTGTTCCCTCCTTCAGGGAACGAGGGTTACATACGTAACCGAGACGTTCACTTCTCGTGAGAGAAGCAGTGAGATTAATTTCTCTCTTCTTCAGAATATTACATGATTGAAAAATATTAAGACTTTAAACAAATTTACACGCAAGAAGAAAAGAGCTGTGTATAGAAGAGGACAACTTAAAAAAAATCTTACTACGTCAATGCAAGTAAAAGTTATGAAGTTAGTTTAGTTGATATAGATATAGAGAGAATTGAACATTTAAGCTCACATGTAGTCATTTTTATAGCTTTATCTATTGATTTTAAAGCTTATTTGTATGACCTTTATATAAGGGCTATATATATAAATTTTAACAAAGTTAATGATTGATTAGCTAAAATGATACGTGTAATTGATTAAGGGTATAATAATTATATAAATTATATCTAAATCATTCAAAATTATTATTATTATAAATAAGCATTGTTAAAAGCCAGATGCTTTAGTCTTTAAAAACCATTTGCTATGTCGTGACTTTTAATTTGGATTAACAGGGGGAGTGGCTTTATTGCATCAGAGGTATGGTCACAGCTGATTGGTCCAATTTCAGTTTGAGAGCTCTTATCCAGAACATAACCTGCCCCGGAGCAGGTTAGCCGTGGAGCGCAAGTTACTATGGAAATGAACACTGCTAAAAGCCAAACCACTTTAATGGTACCTAAAACCCAGGATTGGCACAAACTAAGCTTAAACATCTGCCAGATAAACCGGCTTTATGGAATAGGCCCCTGGTTTCAGTTGGTCAATGGTGCAGTCTATTTCAGTTCCCTCAAAATAGCAACGCGCCAACAATGCGCCTGAACACACCTCGTTTTCAGACCAGCATGCACTGGCGAACAGATGGGTGCAAATGCACTTGCTATTTAAACGATGTGGCGCAGGACGTAAAAATGATAACTGCGTTGGGTTGAAACTAGCAAAAAAAAAACTTGTGTCACGCCTGGCACCGCATTGCGACGGGTGTATGATAGGGTATGTTGTTGTTGTTTTAACTTGGCTCTGCAGCTTTTGTTTTATATTCATTGCCATGTCCACCTGAGAGATTTGTTTATCAGCAATTTACTGGGAATTTATTAAGGGTCAGTGACAGATCATTACTTCATTATATTATTTGATATAAATGAGAAAAAAGTGGAAAATGTATCATTTGTGATTAACATGACTTACGTTGACCTTGCAGTCAAAGTTATTAATGGAAAACAATAACTTAAGATATTGTAGATAGACTGCACATATCTTCACAAGTTTTCAGTGCTTGCATGATGAATGAAATGAGACATTTAATATGACTTTAATCCTTCACTGATTATTAAAATCTCAGCAAAACAGAAGGCTTGTAACATTAAAATAAAACTTCATATTAAAATAACATATTCATCAAGAAGACAGAAACTGAAATTAATAAAATCATGTTTTCAAGTCGCAGCTTCATATAGCTTGGGCTTTAGATCAATTTCTTCATCTGAAATGGTTTTTCAAGGTTGTCTGATAGCAGTCCAAGTACTTTCTACATAACTATGCAGCAGCGAGATATACGTGGCTTGTGTATTGATTCCAGAGCATTGTATCAAAGCTCTTTCAGTTTGTGAGAAAAACAACAATACAACTTGTGTTGTGCCATCGCCTGCGGATGTTTTAAGCTTCTCTAAGCTTTAAGTTATCGATCTCTTTGGACAAGTTTGGCCTCAGAGGATCACTGGTGGGTGACTCAAGAGCATTTCTTTAAGAACACTGAGTCTTTATGAATTTACAATGAAAACTGGAAATAGTACTCTGTGTTGAGAACAACAGTGTATGTTTTCTGTCTAAGTTCCAAATGTCCATACTTAATTTCTTTTTATAGATTAGTCTTCCAGTTCCAAAATTTAAAAAGCAATGAATTTTAATGCTGAAAAAGAAAAAA
Source organism: Paracanthobrama guichenoti (assembly GCA_018749465.1). NCBI lineage: Eukaryota > Metazoa > Chordata > Actinopteri > Cypriniformes > Gobionidae > Paracanthobrama > Paracanthobrama guichenoti. The sequence continues at coordinate 13,518,051 of CM031962.1, read as the reverse complement.
AAAAAAAAAAAAGTACTTCCTGTTATTTTGTCCACTGTGCCCTGGCGTAAGAGACCTGCTTTTCATAATGCTGCTAATGTCATGCTCCTGCCTACAGTTTGGTTTAAATGACATCATAAAATTTAAGAGGAGAATCAAGCTCATAACAATTAAAGCAATGGATATAAAAGCCATCTGGACCTTTCCAAGCTGTTAGTTCTTATGCATTTTAAATGACAGTATATAATAGCAGCATATGCTGAGAATACTGGAGTGGAAATTATTCATATGACAAGCCATTTGCATTCAATTTATGACATCCCATGCTAAACACATCTTTCATTGTTGTCAAATGTAGTGCAAACCTATGAAAATAAAAATACGATTTTACAACTTTATACAAATTTAAATGTAATAAAATTATTTTTATAACGAATAAATACTTTACCATTCAAAAGTTTGGTGTATTATTTGTATGTATGTATGGTATGTATGTATGCATGTATGTATTTGTTTGTTTATTTATTTATTTATTTGAAAGAAAGTAATACCTGTTTTCATTATGGATGCATTCAACATTATTAAAACTGACAGTAAATTGTTGATTCTTCATTGTTAGAAAACATTTCTAATTCCAATAAATGCTGTTCTTTTTACCTTTCTATTAACTGAAGAATCCTGGAAAAAAAAATGTATCTCAAAAAATATTAAGCAGCTCAACTGTTTTATAATATTTATAATAAGAAATGTTTCTTGAGCAGCAAATCCGCATTTTAGAAGGATCATGTGACACTGATGACTGGAGTAATGATGCTGAAAATTCAGCTTTACCATCAATAAATTAAAAAATATATTAAAATAGAAAACAATGTTATTCAAAATGTTACTGTATTTTTGATCATATAAATGCAGCCTTCATAAGTTATCATAAGAGGTTTCTTTCACAAATATTATCTTACTGACCCCAAACGTCTGAGTGGTATTAATTGTATAGGTACTTTGTAGCTAATACGTAAAAAATATTTTGCCTTGGAAAGGTAATTTAGTATGAATACAAGCATTCGGTTTCAATAATACTCGAGTAAAGTACAAATTACACCTCTGTCTAGCAGAACCATGGGCTCCATGTGACCCACCTTGGGTGTAGCATGCCCATCAAAGAGACATGGTTGTGTTGTGTATTGCACTGTTCTGTATTCATGTGCAAGGCAAGATTCAGCATCCTAACTGTCAAAATAACCTTCCTGCTGTTCCTCATGACAGGATCTTATGTGCATCTAACTGGTTTTAGATGGCACAGAATGATGCAGCTACAGCAACAGGAGAATTTGATTTTGTGTCCAACTGAGAATTAAATAGAGAAAGATCTGATGTTGTACACTGGAGAACATCTGCATCAAATAAATATATAGAACAGAGAAGTTAAGACTTTTAATTTGGTTAGATTTCAATGTGAACAAGCAATCTACACCACTGAAAATATACAGGGAAAGAAAGACTGAAAAACAACAGCATCCTCCAGTCAAGCCTGGAGGAGCCTTACAGGAGCTTACATCAATGGACTGACAGGAACGGAAATAAATAAAACAAGCCTCTGCACTGAAGTAAAGTCAAAGTCCGTTTGAATGTGAAATACATTCTTGAACTTATCCTAAAAATGAAATGCCAGAATCTCTTACAGTGAAGCATTGTAAATGTGTTATACGTCTGAAACATATGAACCTTCATGTTGACTAAATATATATAGGTAAATATCTGTCTGACTAAATGGAATGGTGGTCTTTAGATTATAGTTCAGCGAAGCAGAAAATAGGAAAACTGCCTTGTGTGTCACAGTTGTTCTTTATCAGTCTGCTTAATCACCTGTTTGCCTGTGTTCCTTTGTTCTCCTTTCCCCGCCATAATCTGTTACCATGGATATTCATTTAATCATCATAGCTTTTCATTATAGACTTGGTTGGCATTACTGGAAACGCCCACAAAAACGTCATATCCGTTTATGCCGTGGGGGAAAACAAGCCATTTGAATGAAAGCATGTAGACCTTGTTAGACACTTTATCTTTACTCTTTGTAATGATTACGATTTATTGTTGCTTGGTGCAATGCCGAAAAGTTGCCATGTGGCGTTCTGCAGCTCTAGTAAGCTAAAAAACCCTGATCTGAAGTGTTACAAATAAACAGACGGAGCCGTTCGTCAATTCCGAAAGCCAGTGCAATACGTCCATTACAATGAAACATTTGCACTACATGAAGCTGGTATTATTGTAAAGATTAAAAAGGGAGATTTTATTCATTGCAATGACAAAAGTGTGTGGAACAAAACGCCAATAAAGTCATAGTACTTGTCACAGGACTCGAACTGCGTCAGAAATGCAGTCAATTTATCGTTAAAGCAGTCTTTCACAATGAGCGATCACAGCGTGAGGTTATTAATGGACAAAAAATTCAAAAGTCTTCTTTATTTCATGAGGGGAAGGGCTGGGCTCATGTTTGTGCTTCAAGCTTACAAGCTGTTATATTATATGTACGACACTTGATTGTACATTTTCTTGTCAAAAACCTACTTTTAGCCTACTTTTAGCCTAGCCTACTTCATAAATCACCCAGTTTTTTCATAGCACAAGACACGTTTTATGATCATTTTAAAAAGTTAAATGTATGTAATACATACTTATAGTCTATTAAATTCAGGAACACTGAATTAACGTCTTCATCGAAAGACTTTATGATTTATGAAGTTGGCATGTCATACCTATTTGGGGGTCGGGGAAGTAGCATGTATTTTGACGAGAAAATGACACCTCTGGCCATTGATTCCGTTGGGTCATTTATCAGTCACAGATACTGTACGGACAATCCGACCCAATGCAGCTCAGTTTTTCTATATATCTTGCTCTGTCAAGCGGCAGAAGTGATTCTACACAGGCTATGTGTTAACACCATGCATTTCCATTGTGGGGAATGGACTGTTTTCCCCCACGCCGACTCCGCCCCCACGCCACGCCCCCAATTATGATGCGACACCGACCAAGTCTATTTAGTTCACCACCATGTGTATTTAAGTTCCTCAGCTTCACTAATACTTGGTCCGGTATTGTTTGTGCATGGCACACTGTTTTGAGTTGTTTGCTTATGTTTAATAAAGACTGTCGTTATTTATACGTTCTTCTTCATTGTTGGACTTATACTGCTCCCATAGTGCAGCACAGGTTAACTAGTTTCCCAGGATCTACAGCAAAACACTTCACTGGCATGGCTATTAAAAAATAAATGCAGGTTAAAGTAGTAATCCAGTACGTGGCGACAAGGGACTGTCTTTAGTCATTAAATGATTCATTCAACTGATTTGTTCAAACTCCCTAATTCATTTCAGAACAAAACAAGTTACTGGCTTTATAAAAGAGTCACTGAATTTACTCAAAGCATTTATTCACTACTGTGTGTTTTTCATTGTTGAAATGGTTCTGCTGTGGCTTTGGAATGTTTTTTATTTGTGAAGCTAAAAAAGTAGGCCTAATGTTGTGTCTAAATGTAAGTTATTCAGTAATACCTTCTTTTTATTGAACTGTTGAGTAAAAGCAATATCACATCCGCGATCATGCTGTATAGACAGTGAACGCATATTTTAATTTCAATACAACAGCATTTGATGATAAATAGGTACATGCAAATTAGCTGATTTAAAAAAAATCCTATTTATTAAACTTTTATTTCAAATTTCAAGTGAAATTTCAGTACTATGTGAATTATAATGAAGTCATAGAGAGACACATAGCACCCATGGCAGCGTTTCTTGAGAATGTGCTGAGAGTCTGTAGTGATCTATGTCCCCTGTAATGAACCACACTGGGAAGCTGGTTATGCGAGTTTCCTCTCTGAAGGATCCCAGAGAGGGTTTGTGTGTCTATGGGAACTAATGAAGTAAAGCATGCCACAGGCATTCATGCTTCTTCAGTTTCTTAATCTCTCCACATTATCCTCCAATAATCCTCAATTCCCGTCTCATCACTGGTTGGAGAGCCGACCCCCTTACCGATCTCTGTATCTCACTCTCAGACAGACTTTAGAGGCCTGCTGGACGCTTGCAATTGATAATCAAATTTTATACCAAGAAATCTAGTGCGCTTCTCTAGAACTCTCTACCATTATAAATTATTCAGATGAGAAACCAGTGAGTTCAAGGAGAAAACTACCCCCAGAACAAAGAAACACCAGTATTTGCAGGCAAATGCAAAGCATAAATGGTTGATTTGCATCCTATTTTTGATGTCTACACACAATAGACAAAAAATCAATGTGAACTTACAAATTCAATATAAATAAATAATTTTATACTATATGTTGTTTTACAAAATATGTTTATTTTATATTAACGGACCCACTTTATATTAGGTGGCCTTAACTACTATGTTTTAACATTTAAATTAATAATTTGATACAATGCACTTATTGTGTACATACATGTTTTTACATTGCACTTACATTTTTTAAATTAGCTGCATGTAATTACATCTGTAATTAATTTCTGTAGTTACATTTATAATTACATAGTTGACCCTTCCCTTACACCTAACCCTACCCTTAAACTTACCCATACCACCACACCTGTTCCTAACTTTACCCTTAACCTTACCCATACCACCACACCTGTCCCTAACTTTACCCTTAACCTTACCCATACCACCACACCTGTCCCTAACTTTACCCTTAACCTTACCCATACCACCACACCTGTCCCTAACTTTACCCTTAAACTTACCCATACCACCACACCTGTCGCTAACTTTACCCGTATCCCACCTCAATATCAGCAAAAGTGTTTTGCAATACAATATGAACACAATAAGTACATTGTACTTATTTTTTGATGTGTGTACATAGCAGTTAAGGGCGCCTAATATAAAGTGGGACCGATGCATTTTTGCTGATCTGAAGTGGTCAGCCGAGATGCAGTGCTGTTTGGTTCTTGGTAATTGACATGATTTTTTAAATCTGTCTCCTGTCACTACTTGTGTTCAGATTTTGTTAAGACCCTCCTCTTTTATTTTGTCACACCATCTCTCTCACAAGAATGTCGCATCTAGCACAAAAATATGAATCCAAACCCATGTGGCGCAGATTGAAAAGGATACGGATAACAGCTGTGATTTTGCAATCCATTTACTTGGTTTAACCCTGGTACTAAGATGCATTTCTGGTGATTTTTCCTGTTTTCAGTCCTGCTCCCGCAAAAATATACGTTACCTTCTCCCGCTCCCGCCCGCAACATGTTTTGTCCTGCTCCTGCCTGCAAAAGCCTGCATAAAATTATAAACAGAATTTTTTTTTTTTCTGTACGTCCATGAAATAGTTTCAAGTAATTTAACATGAAAGCAAGAGCGTACATGGTTTGGCATGGCAGAATGTGCTCCATTAATAATTCCTAAAAAGCTGACATCTCAGTTCAGCACGATCTCACAAAGCTCCGTTATCAATGAAGCTGACTACACACTGAATCTTTCATAATGTCTACACATTTTCCTTGTTATAATCTCAGGATTTGCCAGCATGCAGAAATTTAGCACTGTGTGGATACTATCTTAAATGCATCTGATTGGCCATTGCTTCAAGAAAGCAACACATATGTCTGTGATTGGCTACATTGCACAACGCTGCAAAAACATGTTATAATTAGAAACTCTGCCCATGCTTGTGCATGTAAATCGTTTTTATTTTGTTTTAGTTGTTCTTGTTGCTTTTGTGCAATAGATGAATAATAATTGGTTTGTTTTTAGATGTTTTATTTAGATATTTCTATTTTGCGGAGTCCCGCGAATCGTTATATTCTCCCGCAACCCACACACAGATGAGTACCTTACAACCCGCTCCCGCACTTGGCCATCAAATCTAGTCCCACGCCACACTCTACTCCCGCGGGAGTGGAGATCTCTAGTTTACATCGAAAATACAGGGATTTTGTAAGATCATAGTAGAAATGCCAATGGCAAATTAAATAAATAAAAAAGTCACCATGAACTCAATATTAACAATTCTTGTTTTTTTATGGAATATTGCAGTATTTATTATACATGATTTATCCACACACATACTTATTTTATTTAATTCATATGTTCTTGTTATGTTTACAAAACGGTCATTTCTGAGGGTTTTTGTTTGTTGTTGTTTTTTGTTTTCTTCCGAGTCTGCGTTTAGCCTGTTGTCCAGTCTAATATCCAATCCTAGCTCTTGGGTCTTTATTGTCCATCTGCAGCCATAACATCTGCCAAAATGTAAATGGAAAGAAGAGAGATAGGCAAACTGAATCAATATAGACAGAAGAAAAGGCACATACATCTACTTTGCCAAGGTCGAGTAGGTCAATATGGCCTTTCCATCACTGAAGAGCAGACACAGGGTGGAGGTAATATAGGGCAATGCACTTGAGCATCTGTATCTCATATCTAAAGAATTTAACGTCACAAAATCATAAAGACAAACATAAGCAGAAACATACACAACTAATTCTTGAAAGCAAGTCTCTGAGGAGTACCAACGATAGGTTAATGGGTGAGCTCCGGGTTAAATGAGTAATCACTGTTAATGCATTCCTGCCATTGGCCTGACCCTCACCACTTACTGTAGAAAATGCGTGGTGATTCAAAATATCAGTAAGAGCTGAGGATCCATTCCCATTAATGAGTCTTCAGTGTTTTTTTTTTTTTTTTTAGCCCAAATGACAAGAAAAGGCTGCTGGCAACAACGAACAGGAAGCTGCAAAATTGAGTCTGCGCCTATGTGTGTACTCTTGGGATGAACTCATTGTGGTTTGTGTCATATCTGACACCTTCTGAATATTTGCTGAGTTATAAAAGGAAACTTAATAAATCTCATGCTGCGCATGGCATTTCATCTATTTGCAAGGATGTCTTGTTTTTCACTTTGCCATTGTTTTTAATCTGACTAGGTTTATTACTTGACTTGATTAAACTTTTATTCTCAGAGCTCAGATTCTCAGAAGACAGTAATTTCCACATGTTTTTGACCCGATGAAGGCTGAGGTAAAAATTTCCTTTAACTTGGCAGATGATCCTTCAACTAAGCCCTGCCTTAAAATCATTACTGACCAATCCTACCCAAGCAACCAACCTTAAGGCCGTGTGTCCACCGAAGCGTTTTTTTCACGTGGCTGGCTGGTGTATTCAATTGTTTTCAATGGGAGCGCTCATCACTGTCACTTTTCACCCAGCTGTCCAATCACAGTGAAGGAGGGACGGAACAAATACCACGCAGACCAACCACCACATTCTGCTTGTACAACATCAACAGATGAAGTCTCGACTGAAAAAAACACTACACTGCCAAAACGCTCTCAAGCTCTCACAGCGAGGCGTTTTCAGCTGGAAATGCTAGGCACTCTGCTGAAAACGCCTCGCTGTGAGCGCTTGAGAGCATTTTGTTTTTTTTTCAGTTGAGACTCTTTGCTTTATGATACGGAATATCCGCGGAAGCGTTACTAGTATCTCATTTCACAGATAGTTTGTTTCTGTTCTATATAAAAATGCAGATACAATGTAAAGTATTTACTCTGGCTCTTGTTTTAAATGATTTTGTTCCATTATTATCGTTGTTTTCATCTGTTGACACTGTACAAGCTGAATATGGCAGTTGGTCTGTGTTGTATTTGTCCCGCCCCTCCTCCACTCTGATTGGACGGCTGGGTGAAAAGTGACAGTGATGAGCGCTGCGTTTTACTCAAAGTTGAACATTCTTCAATATGCCAGCCAGCCGCGTGAAAAAACGCTTTGGTGGACACACGGCCTAAGACTTAAAAGTATCCAATAGCATTAGTATCCAAGACTTAAAAGTATATGGAACACTTATATGTTTGAATAATATAAAATGCAATTTTACAAGAATTTTGTTACAAAAAAGTTGCAGTGTTGCTGCATGGGTCACTCATAGGATACAATCTTTAAATAAACCTGTAGAAGTTCATGATGTGGATTAAACTATTCATCAGATCTCACAGTGCTGTTTGTTTACAGGTCGCATCATTCCTGAATGAGGCGGAAGGTCGGTCGGCACCAGCATGAGATCCGAAGGACATCCGACAGGCCTGTAATTTCCTTGTGACAGGTGATAGAGTGCAGAATCTGACTGTGGCCCATTGAGCCTGGACGTGAGATCAGGGACTGTGGCTGCAGGTTGGCTTTCATGGCTGTTTTTAATAAGTAGTTACATTCAGTGTCACTGAGAACATTAGCATTGAGGCCTCAAGGTTAGCCACATGTGAGGGTACTGAAGCATGATAATCAGGATGATTGTGGAGTAATATCTTCATCACGTTCCAAATCTACATTAATAGAACACAATGGAAGAAATGTTGATGAATTTATAATGAAAATGAATGGTGCTCTGTTGAGCTCCAAAATAACAAATGTAGAATTATAGTAACAGAGCACATACATAAAGCATGGATTATTGCAGAAAATCAAACCACAAAAACATGACAGTTGGCCAAGCGTTTTGTTGAAAGACGTGTAAATCAATACGCTGCCTGTTTTTAATGAAAGTGAGATTCATGCGGTTAGACATCACACTATTAAACATAACAATCCCACCCCATGTCAAAACAGCAGGGTGGCATATGGAGTGGAGTTTGCCTTAGAGATTGTGTATTTACTGTTGCGACATCTGAAATATGTTAATATGTCTGTTAAAGAAATTTCAAAATGGTGTTTGAATTATAGACTATGGAAGTTTGTTTCCACCATGGAATAAATAATTAAAAAATTGCATGTTCGCACAGTTCGGACTGTATTGCACAATTACATGTTTATATCTCGTAATTCTGCGGAAAGGTTAACATTATAAGTTTATAAAGATCACATTAATGTAGTTCTAATTAGATTAATGTGTGTAGCAAGATTAACGATAGATTAATGTAGTTGTAACTAAATAGTAACTTCAAGTAGCCTAAATATTTTCCATAACCAGTTTTCCTTTTACCAGGATTTCATGAATAAAACTAAAAGGGTTAGTTCACCCAAAAAATTCTGTCATTAATTACTCCCCCTCATGTTGTTTGACACCCGTTAGACCTTCGGAACACAAATTAAGATATTTGTGTTGAAATCCAATGGCTCAGAAAGGCTTCCATTGGCAGCAATGTCATTTCCTCTCTCAAGACCCATAAAAGGTGCTAAAGACGTCGTTACAAAGTCCGTCTCACTACAGTGGTTCTACAATTTTATGAAGTGACAAGAATAGTTTTTGTGCACAAAAAAAACAAAAACTAAAAAAAAACTAAATAACGACTTATATAGAGATGGCCGATTTCAAAACACTGATTCACAACACTCCGACGCTTCATGAAGCAGTGTTTTGAAATCGGCCATCTTTATATACACTCACCTAAAGGATTATTAGGAACACCTGTTCAATTTCTCATTAATGCAATTATCTAATCAACCAATCACATGGCAGTTGCTTCAATGCATTTAGGGGTGTGGTCCTGGTCAAGACAATCTCCTGAACTCCAAACTGAATATCAGAATGGGAAAGGAAGGTGATTTAAGCAATTTTGAGCGTGGCATGGTTGTTGGTGCCTGATGGGCCGGTCTGAGTATTTCACAATCTGCTCAGTTACTGGGATTTTCACAAACAACCATTTCTAGGGTTTACAAAGAATGGTGTGAAAAGGGAAAAACATCCAGTATGCGGCAGTCCTGTGGGCGAAAATGCCTAGATGCTAGAGGTCAGAGGAGAATGGGCCGACTGATTCAAGCTGATAGAAGAGCAACTTTGACTGAAATAACCTCTCATTACAACCGAGGTATGCAGCAAAGCATTTGTGAAGCCACAACACGCACAATCTTGAGGCGGATTGGCTACAACAGCAGAAGACCCCACCGGGTACCACTCATCTCCACTACAAATAGGAAAAAGAGGCTACAATTTGCACAGGCTCACCAAAATTGGACAGTTGAAGACTGGAAAAATGTTGCCTGGTCTGATGAGTCTCGATTTCTGTTGAGACATTTAGATGGTAGAGTCAGAATTTGGTGTAAACAGAATGAGAACATGGATCCATCATGCCTTGTTACCACTGTGCAGGCTGGTGGTGGTGGTGTAATGGTGTGGGGGATGTTTTCTTGGCACACTTTAGGCCCCTTAGTGCCAATTGGGCATTGTTTAAATGCCACGGCCTATCTGAGCATTGTTTCTGACCATGTCCATCCCTTTATGACCACCATGTACCCATTCTCTGATGGCTACTTCCAGCAGGATAATGCACCATGTCACAAAGCTCGAATCATTTCAAATTGGTTTCTTGAACATGACAATGAGTTCACTGTACTAAAATGGCCCCCACAGTCACCAGATCTCAACCCAATAGAGCATCTTTGGGATGTGGTGGAACGGGAGCTTCGTGCCCTGGATGTGCATCCCACAAATCTCCATCAACTGCAAGATGCTATCCTATCAATTTGGGCCAACATTTCTAAAGAATGCTTTCAGCACCTTGTTGAATCAATGCCACGTAGAATTAAGGCAGTTCTGAAGGTGAAAGGGGGTCAAACACAGTATTAGTATGATGTTCCTAATAATCCTTTAGGTGAGTGTAAGTCGTTATTTAGTTGTTGTTTTTTGCGCACAAAAACTATTCTCGTCACTTCATAAAATTATTGTAGAACCACTGGAATGAGACGGACTTTTTAACAACATCTTTAGCACCTTTTATGGGTCTTGAGAGAGGAAATGACATTGCTGCAAATGGAGGCCTTTTTGAGCCATCGGATTTCAACACAAATATCTTCATTTGTGTTCCAAAGATGAACAAAGGTCTTATGGGTCTGGAACGGCATGAGGGTAAGTAATTAATGACAGAATTTTCATTTTTGGGTGAACTAACCCTTTAAATACTTTAATTAAATTTAGAGAAAAACGCATTAGATTGGTCTCCATTCTCTACGTCAGCTCTCATTTTAGCTAAATACCAGCCCATTACTTTCTTCACAAATCACCAACTAAAAAATTTTTGAGAGTTTTGGCTGGATCAGTGGAATCTTAAGTGTACAATGCTCGCTTTTGGCTTGTGAAGACCAAATGAACATCTGGTAAATCATATTTGTATTTTTTTGGAGGCTTCAGAGGGAAAATTTGAGAGAACTTTAAAATGATCCTCATGGTTAACTATATGAAAGGTTAAAGCATTAGTGCATCCAGAAAATAAAAGTTTGTTTATTTCATTGTTTATTAACTCATGTTGTTCCTAACCTGTAGAAGAAACCTTTTTGAGTGGAACACAAAACATTTTGAAGAATATCCTGGCCACTCTGGCCAACTCTCAAGTTCTAAAATGCTAAAAAGGAGGGTAAAAAAATTCCCTTAATGTTTAAACCAATATGTATTTTATTTATCTTGTTTCTTTTTAATGTATTAATACTGTATGGTAATATGGATACATGCACTGCTCAAGATGTATACACAGCATGTTAGACAACCAAGCTGCTTTGTTGACACTTTTAAAATGTGACATGGTCTGCATGGCTCATTGTAAGACACATTCTAATTATACTACGTATTACAGTCTATTTGAAGAGGACTGTCAGCAGCAGGTGTGCAGAGTGAAGTGAACATGATCAAACAGATGACAGCAGTAGGTCTACATGCCCATGAGATCAGGCAGACAGATGGTGAATTGTGACTGTACTCCATTTAAAAGCTTTGATGCAGTGAGCATGTGCACTTTTGAATGCGTTCACACCATTATTTCAGTTGGCAGCACCTTCTTACTCTCACACCTCGGACACATTAGAGGGGCAAAAAGACCTAGTCTGCTGTGCATTTTTATCTAATGGATCTTTAAAATCATCTAAATCCATAACTGTTCTTGTCCATATTCAGTGATAGTCGATTGGGTCCAAAACAACACTGGACAAAACACTCATTATATGAACAAAAAACACTAGAACCATTTTTTTTGTTGTTTTTTTGTTGTTTTTTTGACCAAAGGTCAGTTGAATTATATAATTTTCAGTTTTTAGGTGAACTATCCCTTTAAGCCATTGGTTCTCACGTGTCTCATGATCAAACATTACTAACAGCAATATCCGATTTAAGATCCACAGCAAGAATCAAGAGGCATTTATTTGTCATTTGCACAATTTACACAGGGGAAACTGGACATTGAATTGCTTGTGACGAGGCTCAGATTTACAGTAACATTAACAGTATACACAAATTTAGAAAACATGATCATACACAAAGTGGAGGGCATATAATATACAGTTGCAAGAAAAGTATGTGAACTGCTTGCGGAATCAAATCAAATCAAATCGCCTTTATTTATATAGCGCTTTTTACAAGTACAGTTGTTTCAAAGCAGCTTCACAGTGTTAACAGGACAATAATGCAACAGAATTTGATTCGGCTGTACAGCCGCTCTGGAGAAAACGGTGATGTTATCCGGTTAATTTCAATTATCATATAGTGTCTGTGCAGGCAGTGAATCTGTGCAAAGGTGAATAATTTTAACAAAATAAAAGAGATCATACAAAATGTGTTATTTTTTTTTATTTAGAGCTGTCCTGAATAAGATATTTTACATTAAAAATGTTGACATATAGTCCACAAGACAAAAAAAAAAAAATAATAATAGCTGAATTTATTAAAATAACCCGTTCAAAAGTTTATGAACCATTGATTCTCAGTACTGTGTGTTGTTCCCTGGATGATCCACGGATGTTTGTTTTGTGATGTTGTTCTTGAGTCCTTGTTTGTCCTGAGCAGTTAAACGGCTCAATGTTCTTCAGAAAAATCCTCCAGGTCCTGCAAATTCTTCAGTTTTCCAGCATCTTTTGAATATTTGAACCCTCTCCAGCAGTGACTGTATGATTTTGAGATCCAACTTTTCACACTGAGGACAACTGAGGGACTCAAATAGAACTACACAGTAAAAAAAAAGAAGTTTCTTAACACTTAAAGTTAACACTTAATTCCATTCGATTACACTATTAATAACACTTATAAAGTATTCTGTTCTGGTGTAATTTTTTTTTACACTATTATATGGTGTTAATGTACAAGATCAGACATAAAATCAAGAGTCTTCAGACAGATGTATAAATCCAAAGTTTATTTAACAAATGGGCAAAGCGACTACTTCAAAACATTTGCCAGATGTGTAAAGGTAGATTAGTCAATCACATTCATGAGGAGTTGCACAGAAATAATAATAAATAAAAAACCGCATAAAATCATCAAAATTGCCTAGACATGAGCAATTATGACAGGTAGATTTGAACAAGATTGCAGAAAGCTACTTGTCGACAGTTGTGTAGCATCCATGAACGCTGTTCCTCTTCGTCCCATCAGCAAGCAGGCATGGCTGTGTAGTCTCTCAATGCAATCAAGGTGTTCTTGTATGTTAGTGCCTAAAGATCAAAGACAAAAATAACACTCAAAGTCACTTCTCCAACTGGCCGTCTTAATATTAGTTCTCCACAATACAATCAACCCATCTGGCAATATTTTGAGGCAGACAATAGGTAGTGTGATGTTTAAATTTACCTTTTTGAAGAGTACAAGGTGTTTTTCAGCTTGATATGAGGACATCTTTCCAGGTTTCTTGCAGCCTTGTGGTGATGGTGGAATCAAGTGAAGGAGACGAATTGATGCAGGATCATTCTAAATAACAGATGTGAAAATTTCAGGAAAAAAAATGCATGAATTGTGTATAGATAATCTTATTCTGAACTATAGTCGAACCTGAATCATCGGTATCATCCTCTTTCACAGCAGATTCCGCAGTCAGTCAGGTCTTTGAAGGTCTTGGGAGAAGCCTTTCCAGGAACTTAGCTGAGGTCTTCTCACCAAAAATCAAAACAAACGAAAAACAAAGTTCATCACCAAACAGTTACATAGCATAATGACAACCATATCTCTCAGGAACCATTCTGTTCAGATGATTGTGTAGTCACAGAGTAGTTCATTGCGTTCACTCACACCTGGCATTAACATTCATCTTGGGTGACGCACAAGTGAACAATTCAAAGTACAGATGTAATCACACCCAAGACGCATTGAGATTCGATTGTTCTGATGAGGTCTAGGCCACATTCTTTTATTAAAGGGTTAGTTCACCCAAAAATGAAAATTCTGTTAATTGCTCACCCTAATGTTGTTCCAAACCCGAAAGACTTTCTTTCATCTTTGAAACACAAATGAAGATCTTTTTGTTGAAATCTGAAAGCTTTCTGTCCCTCCATTGACAGCTACACAACTATAACTTCATAAAGAGATCGTAAAACTAATCCAAATGAATAAAGCAGTTTAGTCAATTTTCTTTTTCTTCTGTTTATGTTCGTTGATTAATGTTTATATGTGAATAAAAGTCTACATTAAATCTATTCTTCACAAAGCGATCGAGTCTCTTCAGAAAATTTGGACTAAACCACTCAATTCATTGGATTGGTTTTCTGATGTCTTTAACTTTTTGAAGCGTCAAAGTGGTAATTGCGTGGACTGTCAATGGAGGGACTGAAATCGCTTAGATTTAAAATATATTCATTTGAGTTTTGAAGATGAATAAAAAGTCTTTTCAGGTTTGGAATGACATGAGGGTGAGAAATGACAATTTTGGGTCAACTAACCCTTTAACTTTTTTTCAGTTTAATATCTTGAATTAACACAATGACAGTGATTGTGTCATCATGAATCAAGACACAATCACTTAAGACACGTAAATTCCAGGTCTGAACAAAGGCAGATATTGTGTGGTTGCCCAGTTACATTTAAATTTTTCATGTTCATTCGTCATTTAAAATTTGTACTGCACATAGAATAATATATAATGACACTTACATTTAGTCATTTAGCAGACGCTTTTGTCCAAAGCGACTTAAAAATGAGAGCAAAGAAGCAACTAAAAACAGACAAGGGTAACAATATGCAAGTGCTGTAACAAGTCTCAGTTAATCTAGCACAGAACACATAGGACGGAACAATTTTAAAAAAATAAATAAATAGACAAACAGAAACACTTTCTGAAAGGGCTTCCATCACTCAGAAGAACCGTGTCATCAGACTCACAGTTTGCCTTCTTCACTCAACATGGCAGGGTTCTGGGCCAAATTCAGTAATGAAATACAATTTAAATTAGTAAAAATATTTGTGTTTACCTTAATATTGATTATGCTGAGACCTGTCTATAAAGCATGGGTGTCAAATTGTAAAATTATTTAGATTCAAATCCTTCATTTTAGGATCAGTTAAATGACTGTTAAAAGTTAATAGCCACAAACCTTGCGCAATGTTCACATGGAGGCCTGAAAGAGTTTAAATATTTAATCAGATTATTAAATACATTTATATAATTTAAATGATTAATGTGAGTAAAAAGGCATCTTAAAAGTAACTTGTTGTACTACATTAGTTAAGACATGTTTAGAATGTATTTTACCATTAATTAATGGCATTTATAATGGGAACAGAAAATACAATTTCATATTATTAAAACACAGACCGATAAAGATTTAGGACATTTAATCCAAAATAACATTGTCACGTTACAAGATTCAAGATTCAAGAGTTTTATTTGTCACATACACAGTTATATACAGAATATACAACCGGCAGTGAAATGTAAACAGGTCCGCTCCATGGACAGTGCAAATTCACAGTTAAAAACACAAGGAAGAAATTATAATAGAAATAGGATATAAAAAAAGTACTATCTATATATATATATATATGTCTATATCTGTAGAATTATAAATAATCAAGTCAAGAGAAAAAAGGTAACAAATAAGGATAAAGTGGAATAAAATAATTGAAGTAGACTTTGCAGTGAGTAAACTGTAGACTTATAAATATGTGGTTAACAAATGTATAAAGAGTATAATGTGCAAACAGGTTTATGACAGGTTGTTACACAGTAACAACGAGAACAGAAAGTGCAGTGCAATGTCAGTGTATCGATGTTTATCCTGAAGTGAAGTCACGTGATGTTAAGTGACTGAGTTCAGGAGTCTGATGGCCTGGGGAAGAAGCTCCTCCTGAGTCTCTCAGTTTTGGCCATCAGGCTTGGAAGCGCTACCAGATGGTAGCAGCGTGAAATGAGGGTTTGCAGGGTGATTAGAGTCCTTGATGATCTTGGTAGCTCTACCTTTGCAGCGTTTGGTGTAGACGTCCTGCAGAGACGGGAGAGCTGACCCTGAGATACGCCTCGGATAAGCGCACTACTCTTTGCAGGGCTTTGCGGTCATGACTGGTGCTGTTCCCATACCACGCTGTGATGCACTGAGTTAAAACACTTTCTATCGCCCCTAAATAGAAAGTTTTCAGGATAGCTGGTGAAACCCTGAATTTCCTCAGCTGGCGCAGGTGGTACAGTCTTTGCCTGGCTTTTTCACCTGTGTCTGAATGTGAGCAGTCCAGGTCAGGTCCTCGGAGATGTTTACTCCCAGGTACTTGAAGCTGCTCACTCTCTCTACTGGTGACCCGCTGATCATGGGGGAGTATGTCCGTTGCTGTCTCTTCCTGAAGTCCACAATCATTTCTTTGGTCTTGCCAACATTCAGAGAGAGACAGTTGTCCTGGCACCATGATGTTAGATGCTCCACCTCGTCCAAGTATGCCGTCTCATTGTTGTTGGAAATGAGGCCCAGGACAACAGTATCATCAGCAAATTTGATGATAGAGGTGGAGCTGTGTGTGGACAAACAGTCATGCGTGTAGAGAGAGTAGAGCAGGGGGCTCAGGACACAGCCCTGTGGAGCTCCCACACTCAGGGTGATGGAGGTGGAGGTGGACTGGCCTATTCTCACCACCTGAGGCCTGCCAGTGAGGAAGTCCTCAATCCAGTGGCAGAGAGAAGGATTCAGGCCGAGATCCAGGAGTTTGGAGGTTAGCTTGGTGGGAACTATGGTGTTAAAGGCTGAGCTATAGTCAATAAATAGCAGTCTTACGTAGTTCCCACTTTTGCTGTCGATGTGAGTGAGGAGGAGTGGAGGACATGAGAGATGGCATCTTCAGTCGATCTATTGGGACGATAGGCAAACTGAAGAGGGTCCAAAGTGTCAGGAATGAAGGCGCAAATGGTGTTTTTAATGAGTCTCTCAAAGACCTTCATGACTATAGACGTGAGAGCCACTGGACGATAGTCATTTAGGCAAGAGGGTTTACTGTTCTTAGGGACAGGGATGATGGTGGATTTTTGAAGGAGGTGGGGACCACAGATGTAGCGAGGACTCATTAAAGATAGATGTAAACAACCCGGTGAGCTGATCAGCACAGGACCGCAGAACACGACCTGAAATACCATCCGGCCCAGCAGCTTTCCTGACGCCCACACGCTTGAGTGCTCTCCGAACTTCATCCTCCGAGACAGAGATCACGTGATTGTTGCTGCTCTGAGTAATTTCTCTAACGCGCCACTTGGCGGAGTCGCGTTGCCGCGGTTACAGTCAAAGCGAGCATAGAAAGAGTTTAACTCGTTCACGAGCAACGGATCAGCGTTCACCTCTGCAGAGGATTTAGATCCAAAGGAGCAGATGGACCTCAGACCTTGCCACATGCGCCGCGAGTCGTTGAGTTGGAAATGAGACTCCACTCGGTCTTTATAACGGAGTTTTGCGGCTTTAACTGCTCGTCTGAGAGCATAGCAGGACGATCTGTATTCATTCATATTCCCTGAATGGAGACCGGCGTTGTAAGCAGCAGTGCGCGTCACGTTCACTGCGCGCGGATTGAATTGTCCACCCACGGTTTCTGATTTGAGAAGGACGTTATTGTTATTGTTTGCGTGGCTTGCTCTGTAAGCGTGTTGATGAAGCAAGCTGAACTCGCTCGGAACATGTCCCAATCCACATCGCCCAGAGCTGCCTGTAGCGCGGTCTCTGAATGGGGTGACCAACGCTTAACTTCCCGCCACCGGGGGTTCCTGGAGGAGCTTTTGTTTGTATTCGGGAGTGAGGAAAATGGCGGCATGATCCGATTTGCCAAACGCTGGAAGTGACCGCGCTTTATAGGCGTTCTTAAACGGAGAGTAGCAGTGATCCAGTGTGTTTGCTCCTCGTGTGGGGCAGGAGACGTGCTGGTGAAAGTTTGGCAGGACTTTCTTTAGGTTTGCTTTGTTAAAATCGCCCGCGACAATGAATGCCGCGTCGGGATGTTGGTTTATGACGCCGCTGGCAACATCATGAAGGCCAGATAAAGCCAGCGCTGTGTCTGCCTGCGGTGGGATGTAAACGGCGGTCGCGACAACCGCAGAAAACTCCCTAGGCAGATAGAATGGGCGGCAGATGATTGTTAAATGTTCCAGATGAGGTGAGCAGGACCGCGAGAGAATGGTGATGTTCCTGGGATCGCACCATTTCTTGTTGATCATGAAACACACTCCACCGCCTTTGGATTTACCGGCCTCGGCTGTTCTGTCCATCCGAAAAACAGAGAAGTTCTCCGACGGCGCCACAGCTGTGTCCGGGACCGCGGGCGTGAGCCATGTTTCAGACAAACAATAGATATTACAGTCTCTCATGTCCCGTTGAAAACTTATCCTGGCTCTAAGATCGTCCATCTTATTATCCAAGGATTGAACATTTGCTAGAAGAATGCTCGGGAGAGGAGGTCTGAATGCCCTTTTCCTCAGTCTGTTACGGATACCAGCGCGTTTCCCACTGTGTTTCTTTGTTCTACGCCGCTGGCTCTGGCCATTGTTCAACTCGGCGTTCCGAAGAATCTCAGATGGCCACAGAGGATCGGCGAAAGTGTCCTGAAACAGTCCAGTGTAGAGGTAACCAATGTCCAAAAGAGTTTTGCTGTCGTAGTAGATCAATGCAGATGATAAGTTTGTAAAAACTGAGAGTAAAAGAAAGTAAAATAGTAAATAAAAGCACAGTCTTCGCGGAGCGACCTGAACGGCGACCAAACACAGCGGCGCCATTTTATGTTTATATCATGAGGGGTATATAGGGGTATATAAGCTCAGAGATGAGGAAGAATCAGAGACAGGAATTTTAATAGTCAAACTCAGGAGACCACAAACAGCTAACAACACATCCATGTAACCAAAACGAGAACTGAAAAACACTGAGGGAGAACTGATGGCTTAAATACACAAAGCAAAAGAGAATAATGAGGTGATAAATGAGGCACAGGTGAATGATATAACTAATTAACAAGACTGGGGAAAACTAGGACACAGGAACTGAACTTGAAACACAAGGAAAACAACAGACAGAGCATACATGTTACATTAGCTCCCCCTCCCAGAAACAAAACAGTCCAACTGAGGAGGGTGGGAGGGGGCTCTGGAGGAGGGCGTGGAAAGAGACGAGGAAAACACAGTCCAACGCAAAGAAAAACAGTCCAAGCCAAGGGAGGAGCCAGTGAGGGACCTGGAGCAGGAGAAGCCGGGTGACATGCCAGAGGCCAGCCAGAAGGAGGCCCCAGGGCAGAGTCGACGGTGGGAGGAACCATGGAGGAGTCGACCTGGTGGTAGACGACACCCTGGGGACGACCAACGGAGATGCATTCGCAAATGGAGCTGATGAGCCCACGCGAAGCTGATGGTCCAGGAGACCGAGGTGGTACCATAGCGATGAGCACCCGAGGTGGAACCGTGGAACCAGAGGGCAGTGGCTGAACCGGTGCGACCAAGGACAAAGGCGGAGCTGAAGGGATGGCGGAGCCAGACGAAGCCACAGGTGAAGGCAGGTCGATGACTTACCAAGACGCAGCCGGAGAGATGAGGGAGCCCGGAGAAGCCATATGGCCGCTGGTTTCCGGTGGAGCCGAGGGAGTGAGGAGCCATGGGGATGCCGAAGTGTCGACGGACCGAGGTGGAGCAAGGGGCACAGAGGCTAGAGGCGGAGACAGGGGACCCTCAGTGTGGGACAGAGCTGGTGGACTGAAGACACTCGGCGTGTCCACCCAGCGTGTGGGCAGAGAAGAGGGGTGGAAGGACAGCAGCGAAGGGAGGATTGAGGAATAGACCGACTGAGGAGGTGGGAGAGGGACGCTGGAAATTCAGAAGCAGGAGACACTGGAGAAACAGGGGGCACTGGAGATACAGGGGGCACTGGAGATACCTCACCAAAAAAAAGTCTATTAAATTGTCCTCAAAAAATGTCCTTCATTTGCTCGATATAGCTGCCAGCGACCTCAGTCAATATTTCCCCAGCGGTGGTGTTGTGGGCGGGGCTTTCCTCCCAGCCCTCAAGCTCCACAATCACTCCCTCAGCGACATGCGGTGTTGCCGGCACATGCACCTGGTCAGACCTTGTAGGTGGTCCGGGCTCCGAGGTGATGACACACTTTGTCCTTGTCAGTACGGGGTCGTCTCTCTCGTCCTGCGGTGGGCTCGTGCAACTTCTCCATTGAGTCACTTGCTGGTGGTGGTTGGCTGGTCTCTGACTGTGGTGGAGTGGGACTGGTAACACTGTCCTCCTCAGCGGGGCCGATGGTAAATGGCGAGTGGTTATTTACCAGTACCCACTCCACGAATGCAGGCGTGCCTTCGGTCCGGGTAATGGGTCTGGCACACGAGATGTAAAAAATCCCAAGTGTGAGTTGAACGGTGTGAAGATCCATGGGAAAAAACCTCTAACTAAACAGAGGGAAAAAACACTGCAAAGAAAAAGTTTTTGGGTCGGTTCTTCTGTCACATTACGTAGGGGTATATAAGCTCAGAGACGAGGAAGAACCGGAGACAGGAGCTTTAATAGTCAAACTCAGAAGACCACAAACAGCTAACAACACATCCATGTAACCAAAACGAGAATTGAAAAACACTGAGATGGCTTAAATACACAAAGCAAAAGAGAATAACAAGGTGATAAACAAGGCACAGGTGAATGATATAACTAATTAACAAGACTGGGGAAAACTAGGACACAGGAACTGAACTTGAAACACAAGGAAAACAACAATCAAACATGCAGTATGAATTGATAAAGACTGATTTCAAGCTAAAGTACCTGTATGCTCTGCCAGTGAGTATGCAAATACTTGGATTAGAAGACAGATTAGCTTTAACTCACTTTGATAATGTTTGAACTGAACTGTCATAAACTGGTAACGTTAGCTTTTGTGTCTTGACGCAGATATGACAACATAACAGACATGATATTCAGAGCTAAGAACAAGCAACGTACAAATTCACACTTAAACATAGGGCGAATAAAAATTTTAAACGCTTCCCCTGCGCAGTATGCAAAAAGACTGAAGACTGAAAGACACTTAAACACACTGCTAATAATGCGCATGCGTCACAAAAATGGAATTCTTAACGCGTTAATGTATTATACAGCCACTTTTACCGTTTTCAATGAAATGATACAACGTAATGCCCCACTTAATGCTTTCAAAACAAATATAAAATTACCATTTGAAGAATTCTCTCATCTGTGCAGAAAAAAGCCCAAATGTGGCTGCTTCAGACCTCCTCATCAACTTCACTGCCAGACTCGTTGTAAAACCAGGCCTCTGCGTGACTGGAGGCGGGAATTAATAATTTCATGAAGGCTGTCAACAAACCAAAATGAAAGAAGCTAAAATTATATATAACAAACTGTAAACACATTCCAACAAATGCATTTTAAACGTAAAATCACATTCATCGAGGAAATCAAATCGGCATGAGAGACTTTCACATTCTTCTCATACATCACATTCTTCTCAATCACATACATCTCGGCATCTCATGAACTTGACGAACTTCCTTAATCCTGACAAAAACGTGCAGTTAATTATTTCTAAATGTGTTCACCACCATATTTGACTAAAAATGTTAACAAATGTATTTACTATTTAATGTTAGAAATAGAAAAGCAATCCAACCTACCGTGTCGGTCACATGAAGATAAAATGGCGTCATCTGGCGAGGCAGCAGTCATCGAAGGGCGGAGTCAAGACTATTCGGCGCGGTTTTTTGTACTTTCAATGTAAAAATAAAAGTACACTATGTAGCACCCCATAATTATAATGAAGAGGAGTACTTTTTAACACTGTGGATTGTTAATTTAACTCTTTGGGAATTAATAACTTTTAACACTGCAAATTTTACGCTGCCGATTGGTTCACATACTTTTTCTTGCAACTTTAATTAAAGTGACGTCCTACTTTTGTAGGCAGAACAATAAAATGTTGGCAGAACAATAATACAGATAAGTGGCAGTAGCAAAAACAATAGAGTCAAATTTTAAAGGGGACCTATATGCAAAATTCACTTTTATAAGGTGTTTGAACACAAATGTTTTACAATGGTAAAAATCCACCAACTCCTTGCTTTATAATCCCCATAAATCATAAACAGTCTCTCCAAACGAGCAGTTCCAGATATCCCCCATCGCTTATGTAAGAGTAGGAGGAAGCCCGCCCATGACTGGGGAAAATATGCCCTATTAGCATAGATACCACCTTGAGTGAGCTGCAGCAGTCTGCCATCTCTGTTTTCTCGCTGTAGCAGCTGGAGATATACAATGTCTGTGCCAAAAAAAACATTGCAAATGTTCTGTTATTGGATGTACCCACGAACATAGGTCTCCATAGACTGAGCCACTGAGGACACTATGGTTGAATTTCATTTATGAAGGAAATGTGCTGAAGAAAGTCGTTAAAGTGTTATTAATTTACGCAAATCATTTTACGCCGGACTGCTTCACAAATGTGGGTCAGTTCAACGCTGGATTTGCACAAAAGTTGTTTTTGAAAGATTTTTAGATTAACATGACAGTACGTGCTAGTTGATGAGTTGAATCAACTTAACTCCACAACTACATACATGTATCCACTAACCATTCAGAACTGTCCAGTTGCATTCTAAAAGTAGTAACTTATCCATCAGTGTCTGACTCTGGTTCGAACATGTAAGGCTGAACACCGCTACCGACAATTTCTTACATTTTGGCAGCGTGAGATTCTCCAGTTTTGTTGTTGTTGTAGTATCTGAAGCATGAGCTGTAAAGGCTCTGCCCTCTTCTGGAAAGGGGGCCAAAGCAGCTCATTTGCATTTAAAGGGACACACACAAAAACGGCGTGTTTTTGCTCACACTCAAATAGGGGCAAATTTGACAAGCTATAAAAAATTATCTGTGGGGTATTTTGAACTGAAACTTCACAGACACATTCTGGGGACACCGGATACTTATGTTACATCTTGTGAAAAGGGATATAACAGGTCCCCTTCAAGAGTAGTAAGTAGATCTGAGTTAGAATACTGAAGTAGAAGTCTCAGTATCCGAAGTGGCAGTAGAATGTGTAAGTAATGGTAAAGTGATAACGCGAATGATTAAGCACAGTGAATAACTAGTGCAATCAATTAATATTATAGACTACCATTCAAAAGTTTGTGATCGGTAAGTGAAATATTATTACATTGTATTAAATAAAATATGAATATATTTTAAATCACTTTTCTATTTTAATTTATTTGAAAATTAGATTTATTTCTGTGATGGCAAAGCTGAATTTTCTTTTTTCCTTTTTTTTTTTTGTCCAGTCTTCAGTCACATGATCCTTCAGAAAGCGTTCTAATATGTTGATTTTCTGCTCAAAAAACATTTCTTATTGTTATCAATGTTAAAGCAGTTGTGCTGTTTAATATTTCTGTGGAAACTGTGATTTTTTTTTTTTTTTTTTTCATGAAAAAAACAGCATTGTCTGAAATAGAAATCTATTTGTAACATTATAAAATACTTCACTGTCACATTTTATCAATTTAGTGCATCCTTGCTGAATAAAAGTATGTAAAAATATATTGATTTTTGAACTTTTAAACAGTAATGTATATGGGTACGAACATGTAAGCTATTGTGGCCTGTTGATAAGTGTGTAGTTCAAATGTCATATGTCAAATAATATTTTCAATATACATCCCATGTGACAAATGGCTTTATTCAGACCGTGTGGGCTGTAATAATTGAATTTGAGTGGTGGGTGTAGTCTGACAGTCTTTCCTTGACTGGAGGAACTGTGTTGTAGCACTTCTGAGCTGTGTAGGAGGGACAACGAGAAAGAAGACAGAGCATTTCAACGTTGTTTGATATAATACTTGTGCGTGGGCACTGTTAACTCTGGCTCTGTGTCAGTCAGAATAAAGAGATCACTCATCAAATCACCTGCTCCCACTCTCACCACTTTAGAAACCCTTGTTCCTAAAGAGAGAGAAGGGAGGAGAGAGAGGAGGAAACAGGTCTGTCAATAAGGACCAGTGGGATGCTTTATAGTGACCTTCAAGGGAAACTAATTTCAATGCAGTTACGTTTTGCTGCATCTGCCACCTAAAATAATCATATGAGTCCTTTATGCTTGTTGCCTGTCAGGAAAGAAATTATGTCTGGAGTCTGTGGTTGTGCAGATAAACCAAGGCTGCTCATTCTTCAGAGTTACTCAAGGTCATTTTATTTTAATAGTATGATCATAATGTGAAGGAAATATAGTTATTAAAGGATAAGTTCACAGATTTTCAGCCAGCTTTGAAAATCAATGCCGGTAGTAAATGTCCACAAACATCATTAAAAAACATAATTATTTTGGAACATAAAAACCACAAGAATCTTTTGCGGGACTATTATTTAGGTATTGGGTAGGATTAAGGGATGTACATGGCGTAGATTATGCGGGGGACGGGGGGTACGTGTCCCCCACACTTTTAATAAAACGTACATTCGTCCTCTGCACTTTTATTGGGCCTATATTATTCTGTTGTAGTACACTTATTTTAATTTCATTCTATGGTTCCTGTTCTTAGTTCCTGTTTACTTGGTTGTCATGGTTTCAGAGTATGCTCTTGTTTGTTCCCCTGGTTACTCATAATGTTCCTCACCTTTGTCTAGCTTAGTTGGAAAACTAAATGGAAAACTTTTAGTGTGTATTGGCCGTTCATTTACATGACAACAGTGTTTTGGGGTCCTGAAAACATAAGCCTTTGAAAACAGTTCCAAACTGCATGTTTTCGAAAATGATACTGTTATCGTCTCCGTGTAAACTAAGAAACGCGTAATGTTTCTAAACAAAGCAACATCGCCAACTACTGGCCTGACATGATTAATAGGGGAGAGCGGGGCACAACCTAACGCTTTTTGACTTTCTCAGTTTGTGTAAATCCACTTGGGGTTCGGAGTATTTATCTTTTCACACATTCATTTCACACACGTCTAGTACAAATATGTGGTTTTGTTTCATTAATACAGTGTATACTTTTTTTTCTTGATTTACCCCGAAAGAATGGAAGTGAAATATGACAACATGCCCCATAGGTGGGGAACATTGTAACATGTGAGGGGCACAATGTAATCACCAAATGACAGCCTAAAATGTTATCTGATATAATCCAAAAAATATCCAAGACAAACTAAAATATTTTGTCAATAAAATACAATTATTAGCTTTTTAAAATAAAAGAATGGCATTTTTTTTTATCATTAAAAATACACAAATTTTTGAGTTTGACAACAAACACGTCGCAAAAAAAAGCTATACAGCAGAGTTAAAAACATAATAATAATAAATCCTTTCTGAACATTGACTCTCAGTCTTTATTCACCCTTTTCTCATGGTTTCTCAAAAGAATTCATAAAAGTATAGAATATAATAGTTCTAATAGGGGCTCATTGTAACGCAGTGTGACAACGCACCCCACCTGCACATCTGGGATTTAAACCGCGGCTCGTGTCTTCTGCTGTTAGATCAGCATTAAAGAACCATCTCAACTGTTAAAGATATAAGATTAAAATAATATCAGATTTGTCTTATTTTAAATAAACACAAAAAACAGAGATGAAAAATAAACTTAAGTAAGAAATGTACTTTTGCTATGGTTAAATAAATGTTCAGTGATATCTTCCAAAGATTTTTTAAATTTTGGCTCAAATTTTTCTCTATATAGTGTTGATATGGCAACTAGTAAATACACTATGTTTCATCATCCTGGCATGTGTGGAAAGTGTTAAACCATGCATGTTACAACTAACCCCGCGCTCTCCTACAGCGTTTTTAATCGTTTTTGTGGATCTGTGTGAACAGGGATCGTATTGACAATGTTGTCGTCTGTACACGAAAAACGCAAAGGCAAATATTTTCCATTTTAGTTTATTGTTGTACATTGTGTGTAAATGTACTCTTATAGACCCGAGTTTCTTCTGTAGTCAGTCATTGTCTTTGTCTAACAAAGTTGTCACATTTGTGTTTTTCACAATTTGAATCTTTTATTTATTTTAATAAATAGATGAGCAGACTTATATGCACAGTGGCACCATGTTAACAAATATTAAGAAATGTCTGATCACTTAAATGTGCTATTCAGAATCTGAATCAATCCAATCAGAATAACATTCCACAGCACTGTGTAATAAGTCATGTCAACAAATAAAACGGTAACACTTTAGTTTAGGGTCCAATTCTCACTATTAACTAGTTGCTTATTAGCATGTATATTACTAGGATATTGGCTGTTTATCAGTACTTATAAAACACATATTAATACTTTATTTTGCATGACCATATTCTACATCCCCAGGGGCGTAGCCATCTTTTCAGAAGTGAGGGGGACAGAAATGTCAGGTGTAATACCAGTTTTTTTTCAGCCTCTAATTGACAGATTTAATTGATCTCATCTCTTGCTTTTAATTCAGCAAGATATCAAATACACTGCTGAACAACTGAACAACATCACTGAATAAGGCAGAAAATATACAGTACCTATCAAAAGATCGGCTTCCAAATTCTGACTCTACCATCTGAATGTCTCAACAGAAATCGAGACTCATCAGACCAGGCAACATTTTTCCAGTCTTCAACTGTCCAATTTTGGTGAGCTCGTGGAAATTGTAGCCTCTTTTTCCAATTTGTAGTGGAGATGAGTGGTACCCGGTGGGGTCTTCTGCTGTTGTAGCCCATCCGCCTCAAGGTTGTGCGTGTTGTGGCTTCACAAATGCTTTGCTGCATACCTCGGTTGTAACGAATGATTATTTCAGTCAAAGTTGCTCTTCTATCAGTTTGAATCAGTCGGCCCATTCTCCTCTGGCCTCTAGCATCAACAAGACATTTTTGCCCACAGGACTGACGCATACTGGATGTTTTCCCTTTTTACACCTTTCTTTGTAAACCCTAGAAATGATTGTGCGTGAAAATCCCAGTAACTGAGCAGATTGTGAAATACTCAGACCGGCCCGTCTGGCACCAACAACCATGCCACGCTCAAAATTGCTTAAATCACCTTTCTTTCCCATTCTGACATTCAGTTTGGAGTTCAGGAGATTGTCTTGACCAGGACCACACCCCTAAATGCATTGAAGCAACTGCCATGTGATTGGTTGATTAGATAATTGCATTAATGAGAAATTGAACAGGTGTTCCTAATAATCCTTTAGCTGATTATATATTGTCGCAGTCATGTGTTTGTCATAACGACTCTTTTTATTCAGCTTCTGCTCCAGCGCTGAATGCCTTTGGAACTTTGTATTACTTTTACAAATCTGTTTTGGACTTTCTGTGAAAGAGCGCCCTCCGGCTTCGAGTATGAATTAGTGCACTCCATAGTGTTCAGATCGCCTCATTTGATTAAAATGACAGGTCATGTATTTTGTGTCTTTGAAATTAAATCTAGATTTATTCACATTGGCTTCTGCGTAAACAGCCTGTGTAACAGACGTAGGCCAGTCAGAGTGACGCAAGTAAACCTCCTCTCCCCTGACTGTCTTTAGCGTCCTTGTTAATGTGCCTACCTCCCACGCAGGAGACACTGGTCCGGGTCGACTAGGACCAGTGAGACCTGATAAAAGTGCAGAGGACGAATGTACATTTTATTAAAAGTGTGAGGGACACGTCCCCCCGTCTCGCGCATAATCTATGTCATGTACATCCCTTAAACCTACCCAATACCTAAAATGAACAACTACCTTACTAACTATTAATATGCAGTAAATAGATTAGTAAATAGTTTATTGAGGCAAACGTCATAGTTAATAGTTAGTTAATAGTGAGAATTGGACCCTAATCTAAAATGTTAAGTGTTACCAAAATGTTTCAAGTGACAAAACTATGATAAAATTCAGGTTAAGAAAAGCCTATGCTCTTATTAAAAGATAGAATCAGATCCGTGTCTAAAGCTGAACGTTTATATTGAACAACCATTGTCGAAGACTAATTATACTTCATTGTAATGAAAAATAAAGCAAGAGAGAGTAATGATTCGTTTGCTAGTAATTCTGCAAAAGAGCTAAAACAAGCCAAGAATATAATTTGCATGGGAAGAGGATTTTCTGATACCATAAGGCTTCTATTTTTGCATTACAAAGCTGCTGAAGGCAAACAAAACTGAAGTACTTTCATGTGTAATGAATACAAAAAGAAAGGAGATGAAAGCCAAGATCTTTTATCTTTAGTGATATCGAGGTATAAAAGAGGAGCCTGAGACCTGGCCAACCATCTTGGCTTTCACAGAGGTTTCTCAATTCCACTTTCACATTTTGAGAATAGGGAACAGAGCTGAACGGATAGTTCAAGATCAGACAGCTGTTTATTTGGCTTTGAAGAGCCAGTGGATGTTTATGCATTTATTACTCTTACTCATCATTTTATCTCCATCCTCTCAGATATTAACAGTCTACATCTATCATATATGGTTAAGGCACAAACTTTATGAAAAACTATCATTTGACTTTTTAGTCAATTCACTTTTTAGTCAATTCACATAATGCTCCCATAATCGTTTCCTCTTATGTATGATTGGTATATTTTTTGGTCTGGCCAGCAGAGTACCAGCATAAGACATTATGCTGACACTATTAAGTTATATTTATAAATTGAATTTGTTTTTATTATAGTCACATGATTTGACTATAATAGGAAAAAGGGGAAATAGGAATCATGGAACAGATAATCATGTTCGGTTGGATTGACTCAAGTCTCCTTAAACCTGGCTGATTTTTTAGCTGGTAAAAGCTTCACTTACAAAGTTGCTTGAGAATCAAAAGGAATGAGTCTTCTGAATGCGGCATCTATTTATTAATATATCTAAGCCAGGGAATAATCAAAGGAGAAACAATGAACAAAAGATTACATGAGCTAGCAACAATAACTAAAAATAAAAGCTGTATATAGGCCATTCCAATAAGTGGAACTACTGGAATATTTTCTTCATTTTTTTACGTAGACCTACATTTTAAATCACGTTTCACTCAACAACTGTTACTCAAAATTGTTAAACTGAGTTTGTACTGTAGTAACATTGCAGTTGGTTTAGCATAAAATAGTTTATAGAATGATCAAGACTCAGTTTTTCAAGTTTTGCATCACAGGAATAAATTACATTTTTTAAATATTAAAATAGAAAACCGTTATTTAAATTTATATTATATGTCACAATTGTCACAGGAGTGTGTAGAACACGAAGACGGGCTGATACAATCCTCAAACAAAGTTTAATGATACAGAAATCTCAGATGAGTCAATACAGGCAGGTTAAAAACACTCTATACATAACGGAGATCAGACAAGGACTGAGTGAAAGGGGAGAAAACAGAACAGAAACGAGATAATTAACAGGACACAGCTGAACAGAACTAAGCTAAGGAGGGTAACCATGGGGACAGACGAGTGTCGGGAAGCTGAACAAAGAAACGTGACAAATGAAAAATGAACATGAACAAAACAGAACATAGCTGTGACAGCAATAGCTATTACTGTTTTGTTGTACTTTGATAAAAAAAAAATGCAGGCATAAAAGACTCATTTCTATTTCTTTTTCTTTTTTTTTTTTTTTTTATCTTACAGACCTCAAACATTTGAAATTGAAACATTTAGTGTGAAATTACAGAATATTCCAGGTTAATAATTGCATTACTTTCACAGACTTTTGTTGTATCTAACTGCACTCTCAGAAATGTTCAATACACTGAAAAATATATATATTTTTACTGCTTGTTCAAATTGCTTAATTAAAATGATCTAAAGCAACACAATTGCTATACATTTTGCCCTAACTTAATTTTATTGTGTTCAATCCACTTAAATAAGTCAAATGGAAGTTTACTTAATCCGTTTGTGTTGACATTACATGAATGATTTGTGTTGCATTAACTGAAACTGGGTGGGGTTTGTTAGTTCCCAGCGTAATTTGCATATGGCAAAATCAAGAGAGAGTAAATGTTATTTTATATGTAAAAATTTTATTTTATGTATTTTTGAGCAAGATGAGAAAGGGGGAGACTTGATTGTGTTTAATAGTGTTTAATATTCAATTATGTTGGAATTATTAGAACAATTTAAATTACAGTGGGTTACCATTGTGGAGAAGAGTAGAGCATTTGCTTAGGCTGTGGACTGATACAGCTAATGTCATAGCTGCTTTGCTCATAAAGCTTTCAATGCTTAGTATTTAAGATTCTAATGTG
This sequence comes from Paracanthobrama guichenoti, assembly GCA_018749465.1. Lineage (NCBI taxonomy): Eukaryota > Metazoa > Chordata > Actinopteri > Cypriniformes > Gobionidae > Paracanthobrama > Paracanthobrama guichenoti. Next base: position 13,487,691 of record CM031962.1, on the reverse strand, counting down.
TGCTGTTGCTAGCTAAAAGTTTGTCAACAAGCAAGTGCAGTATTATAATTTAGTTGTGTAACATTAAAATATATGAAATTGAAGTGGATGAATGAATATATGAAACTGAATGCCTGAATCATGTCAGGAGCCACATAAAATTCACTTTGAGACTGCTTAATCGGGTCTCTTAAAATTTATTCATTCCGTATGTTGAAGTTACATGAACAAATTATGTTTGTTTAACTTAATTGACTCATGTGGGACCGATGTACACAATTAAATCATGTAAATCCAACACACTTTTTTTCAGTGTACTTTACTAGCAGTTTTATTCAAGTTTTTGCAGGTGCTCGGTTTACAGTAAAATGTAACAGAAATGACTGTAAACAATAAACAGTAAGTAGCCAAATCTACTGAATATATATATATATATATATATATATATATATATATATATATATATATATATATATATATATATATATATATATATATATATATATATATATATATATATAAAATTATTTTTTTTTTTTACTTAGGCCTGCATTTTAAATCACATTTTTCACTCAACAACAATTGTTAAATTTTTTGTTTGTACAGTAGTAACATTGCAGTTGGTTTAGCATAGAATAGAATGATCAAGATTCAGCTTTGCATCACAGGAATAAATTAAATTTTTTTAAAATATTAAAATAGAAAACCGTTATTTAAATTGATATTATACTTCACAATTGTCACGGGAGTGTGTAGGCAGGAAGGTTATTTGAATGGCCGGGATCCTGTCTCGCCTCCTCAGAAAAACATGAATGAAGTGAGTAATGCCAGTCATATTAATACCCATATGCCTGGGTTAGTGTGACCCTGCATGCAAATCTCACTGGTCAATTGGCTAATTTAGTTACCACTTGGTGTTACCACAGAGGTGATAGGGCTCCCAGACGAGACCCCTTTACATCAGTACAATGTAACGTCTCCATTCCCTCCTTCAGGGATCGGGGTTACATTAATAATCTAGACGTTATTGCGACTTCAAAACAGTTACAATGGTAAAGAATTTCACAGTAATTTCCTGACTACAGTAATTTATTGTAAAATAATCATCTTTAATCCTGTATATGCATGCCATTTTTTTTACAGTGTGTGTGAAATACAATTGAAGGTGTAAAGGAATATTTAAGGAGTAAAAAGTATTAAAACTGAATACACCTTTACTTACTTTTTAGCAATTAAATAGTAGATACATATAGTGGTAATGTAATAATACAATAGTACTAAAGCGTAATTTCTTCTTCCTTACACCCAAAACAGACATTCAGCAAAACGTAAAGTTTTGCCATGTTCTCAATAAATGTACAACAGAGTGTGATGTAAAAGCTGAAAGATTAATGACACTGCTAACATCTGCATTGATAAGAACAAATCTGAATATTATTCAAAGACAGAAATGGATGAGGATGAGAGGTTGTGAATAAAATAGCCAGTCATTTATTATTAAAGAGCCGCTCTGAGGTGGCACAGAACCTCATAAAAAGCCAGTAAGTGTGATCCAAAAATACATCTTCACAAATCATCTATCTCTCACATCAAAATATCATGGGTGAATTTC
>CM031962.1:13403600-13483600 GCA_018749465.1 Paracanthobrama guichenoti | reverse complement strand
AGATAGATAGATAGGACAACGACAGACTGATAGATAGATAGATAGACAGACAGACAGACTAGATAGATAGATAGATAGATAGATAGATAGATAGATAGATAGATAGATAGATAGATAGATAGATAGATAGATAGATAGATAGATAGATAGATAGATAGATAGATAGGACAACGACAGACTGATAGATAGATAGATAGATAGATAGATAGATAGATAGATAGATAGATAGATAGATAGATAGATAGATAGATAGATAGATAGATAGATAGATAGATAGATAGATAGATAGATAGATAGATAGATAGAACAACGACAGACTGATAGACAGACAGACAGACAGACAGACAGACAGACAGACAGACAGACAGACAGACAGACAGACAGATAGATAGATAGATAGATAGATAGATAGATAGATAGATAGATAGATAGATAGATAGATAGATAGATAGATAGATAGATAGATAGATAGATAGATAGATAGATAGATAGATAGATAGATAGATAGATAGATAGATAGATAGATAGATAGATAGATAGATAGACAGACAGACAGACAGACAGACAGACAGACAGACAGACAGACAGACAGACAGACAGACAGACAGATAGAGATAGATAGATAGATAGATAGATAGATAGATAGATAGATAGATAGATAGATAGATAGAACAACAACAGACTGATAGATAGATAGATAGATAGATAGATAGATAGATAGATAGATAGATAGATAGATAGATAGATAGATAGATAGATAGATAGATAGATAGATAGATAGATAGATAGATAGATAGAACAACGACAGACTGATAGATAGATAGATAGATAGATAGATAGATAGATAGATAGATAGATAGATAGATAGATAGATAGATAGATAGATAGATAGATAGATAGATAGATAGATAGATAGATAGATAGGACAACGACAGACTGATAGATAGATAGACAGACAGACAGACAGACAGACAGACAGACAGACAGACAGACAGACAGACAGACAGACTAGATAGATAGATAGATAGATAGATAGATAGATAGATAGATAGATAGATAGATAGATAGACAGACAGACAGACAGACAGACAGACAGACAGACAGACAGATAGATAGAGATAGATAGATAGATAGATAGATAGATAGATAGATAGATAGATAGATAGATAGATAGATAGATAGATAGATAGATAGATAGATAGATAGATAGGACAACGACAGACTGATGATAGATAGATAGATAGACAGACAGACAGACAGACTAGATAGATAGATAGATAGATAGATAGATAGATAGATAGATAGATAGATAGATAGATAGATAGATAGATAGATAGATAGATAGATAGATAGATAGATAGATAGGACAACGACAGACTGATAGATAGATAGATAGATAGATAGATAGATAGATAGATAGATAGATAGATAGATAGATAGATAGATAGATAGATAGATAGATAGATAGATAGATAGATAGATAGATAGAACAACGACAGACTGATAGACAGACAGACAGACAGACAGACAGACAGACAGACAGACAGACAGACAGATAGATAGATAGATAGATAGATAGATAGATAGATAGATAGATAGATAGATAGATAGATAGATAGATAGAACAACGACAGACTGATAGACAGACAGACAGACAGACAGACAGACAGACAGACAGACAGACAGACAGACAGATAGAGATAGATAGATAGATAGATAGATAGATAGATAGATAGATAGATAGATAGATAGATAGATAGATAGATAGATAGATAGATAGATAGATAGATAGATAGATAGATAGATAGATAGATAGATAGATAGATAGATAGATAGATAGATAGATAGATAGATAGATAGATAGATAGATAGATAGATAGACAGATAGACAGATAGACAGATAGATAGATAGATAGATAGATAGATAGATAGATAGATAGATAGATAGATAGATAGATAGATAGAACAACGACTGATAAATAGATAGTATACTGCATAATATAATTTAATATAAATATTTTGCAGCCTCTAGCAATGCATTGTGTAATATGTAGTATATGCATCCTTTTCAGATTCTATTTTGTGGCTTTGAGTGTGTGTTTTTACACCAGAATCGGAATCCATCAAGCACACAGCATGATTGCTTTTTAAAGACTTTTAAACATCACTTTACTGCAGTCAAAATCACAGCACATCTCTAGCTGTCATAATTACACCACAACCAATCGATTTGTGCTTCACCATTTGCTGTTTTTATTGTGTTTTATAAACATTTCTGAGTTAACAGAACCTTTTCTCTGTAATTGATTGGGTAGAACGTATGAAACTAATACTAGAGCTTTCAGGAGGATACAACAACAGAGCTGTCCATTTCAGCACAACAAATTATTTAATCCATATTATTTTCTGTCTGGAAGCTTCACAATGACAGCAGAGCAGCTTTTGGTGTGAAAGTGGATTAATGTCCACATTAAATACATTTTAAGAGCTTAATGACATAGTTATGCAGATTGTGGAGCACTGAGACAGTCTGTAAGAGTGTTAAGTGGAATAATCCTGCCATGTGGCACCTTCAGAGGAAGCTGAGCTCCAGCCACTTCCTATGTGAGGATTTGGGCTAAATGACAGACAATACAAACAAAGAAGTTAGCAATTAAAATCTCAGTCTCTTTCTCACAAAAAGCTATCATATTGCTTCAGAAGACTTAGAATATAGTTTTAAAAAAATCACATCAACCACTTTCAATAATTCAGTGAAATACAGTGGTTTTTGGTCATTTTTAGAGCATGGCAGCCCATCACAAAACCACCTTTTGTGCTCCACAGAAGAAAGAAAGTCATGCAGGTTCTGGAACAATGTGAGGTTGAGCAAAGGATGACAGAATTTTCATTTTTGGTTGAACTATCCATTTGACAAGGTCACCAGACAGCTGTAACCTGTTACCACTAACTTCCCACCTAATAAAAGAAATTCTTTAAAATTAAGATAAGATATTAAGCTGTTCTCAATTGCAAATGCAGGGGCTGCTGTCACATTCACATGTTCCCAATCACTTCTCTCTCTCACTATCTTTCTCTCTCTCTGTCTTTGTTTTATATGAGGCATGATCTCGGATAAATCTACTTATGCTGAGATAAGGCCTGACCGTGGAGCTACACTCCTGGTTAAATCATTAAGCTTCAACGTGTCAGTCATTCTCCATGAACTCTGTGGGCCCTGAAACCTGAGCTACTTCATACACAAATTCTTCAAGAGACACTTTAATACACCCCCACGATCAGGAAGACACATATACCACAGGGAGGGAGAGGGAGACATGTACATAAAACTCAGTGGGAAACAGGCTGTAAAACCACCACTTTAATCTCAAGTCAATGTTAGAAGCACAAGGCCTGCGGGTGATAATGTGTTATCGACCAAATGTGATCTGCCCTTCAACCCAACCACAAGTAACTGGGTGTAAAGAGAGAGAAGAACAAAAATCAATACACCCCCTCTTAAATTCCTTTATTATAAGAAACTGTTAAAGAAGGAAAGAGACATATGCCCCCAAAGTATTTATAACAGATTTGTGTTGCACTTAAAAATATATATTTTGAAGCGAATTTAAAATTCAGTATGCTTCACTTGTTTGTTTATATCTGCTAACTTTATTCTTGAGGCACACAGCTGAAAACATGTCTAAAAAGGGGCCTAAATGAACACTCAAGAGACAAATGCAAGTACAATTGAGCATTATTGAAATAAAAATAAAAGATGAAAAATTAAACAAAGTCATGACTGTTTAAAGGCCAGTTCACACTGCACAGACAAACGCCAACAAACAAGTTGGCCGTTGGGTTTAGAATTTTAGGAAAAATAACTGTAATGTCCACACTGCCCCAACAGACACCGGCAAAACTCAAGCACCCACGGAAATGTGTGTACCTTGAATGCAATGCAAGTCGCTTTGGATAAAAGCGTCTGCCAAATGCATAAATGTAAATGTAATGGAAATGGAAATGGTCGGACACCCACGGAAAAACACGATGTTCTCCATTAATTTTAACCAATAAAAATAAAAGACTGTAGCTTTCAGACATGACTTTCTTCTCGTTTTATAGTTCATTTGAGGCCGTTTCTATGATGTTAAATGTCGAGAGCGCATTATTGTAATGCAATGAATCTCTCCGTTCGCTGGAGGATTTAGCACAAAACTTACTGGACGCTCGCTTTCAGATATTTCTGCTCTCACTCAGATTTCACACATGCACGCTCAAACTTTGTCCAGTGTGCTCTCACGAATATCTCCTTGCTCTTTCTCTTGAATTGTCTTCTAATTTGTCCAGAAACCTGCCATTTTTACTACAAGGATATAGGGATGGGACAATATGAAAATTTTATATCATGATTGTAGTTACCAAAATTATCAAGATTATCAATATTATCACGGTTCAGTCAGGACCACTTCGTCAAGTATATTGTTTATTATCGTTGTTGACAATGAAAGCATATGGTTAGTGTTGGCGGTATGGTTCTGTTCTGGGCAAGAACTCCAGCAGCAAGTCAACCATACTGGATGCCCGTGATCTTCGGCCCTTAGACGGCCCTGCATCACATACAGGAATGTTACTGTAATGGAAATCACAACATGGGCTCAGGAATACTTCCAGAAAACATTGTCGGTGAACACAATCCACCGTGCCATTCGCCATTGCCGGCTAAAACTCTATAGGTCAAAAAGAAGCCATATCTAAACATGATCCAGAAGCGCAGGCGTTTTCTCTGGGCCAAGGCTCATTTAAAATGGACTGTGGCAAAGTGGAAAACTGTTCTGTGGTCAGACGAATCAAAAAGTTATTTTTGGAAAACTGGGATGCCAAATAACATCATGACAAATAAAACTCTCTTGAATCTTGAATCTTGATGCCATGTCATCCGGACTAAAGAGGACAAGGACAACCCAAGTTGTTATCAGCGCTCAGTTCAGAAGCCTGTATCTCTGATGGTGTGGGGTTGCATGAGTGTGTGTGGCATGGGCAGCTTACACATCTGGAAAGGCACCATCAATGCTGAAAGGTATATCCAAGTTCTAGAGCAACATATGCTCCCATCCAGACGTCGTCTCTTTCAGGGAAGACCTTGCATTTTCCAACATGACAATGCCAGACCACATACTGCATCAATTACAACATCATGGCTGCGTAGAAGAAGGATCCGGGAACTGAAATGGCCAGCCTGCAGTCCAGATCTTTCACCCATAGAAAACATTTGGCACATCATAAAGAGGAAGATGCGACAAAGAAGACAGTTGAGCAACTAGAAGCCTGTATTAGACAAGAATGGGACAACATTCCTATTCCTAAACTTGAGCAACTTGTCTCCTCAGTCCCCAGACGTTTGCAGACTGTTATAAAAAGAAGAGGGGATGCCACACAGTGGGAAACATGGCCTTGTCCCAACTTTTTTGAGATGTGTTGATGCCATGAAATTTAAAATCAACTTATTTTTCCCTTAAAATGATACATTTTCTCAGTTTAAACATTTGATATGTCATCTATGTTGTATTCTGAATAAAATATTGAAATTTTAAACTTCCACATCATTACATTCTGATTTTATTCACAATTTGTACAGTGTCCCAACTTTTTTGGAATCATGTTTGTATGCATATGTAATTACAAATTCACATTATGCAAATGTAGACAATACATGAAAGAAAAGCTTGCCATGTAGAGACCTATAAAAAGAAACAAAGCAAATTAAACACAGGTAAAGGTGGAGTTGGGGTTGGAGGAGGGAGTGATGCTTGATTTTTGTTAAAATGAGATGAACGTGTCAAAAAGAACTGATGCACACACTGAACATATTTCAACAAGTGTTATATTTGAAAATCAACAAACAAAAGATAAAACAAGCAGCTCTATGCATTTTTTTTTTAAAACCAAGATTATATTCTGTGGCTAAATACACTTTATTTTGATGGTCCCCTTTAGATATTCTGTTGAATAAAACATAACATTGTACCTACATGTCAACTAACTCTGATTAGACTATTAGTTGAGTATTAGCGACTTTTAGGGATGCAGATATTAAGCAGACAGTCTACTAATACAGAGATTTAGTTGACATGTAAGTGCAAAGTTACTTATAGTCAACAGAATGTCTAATGGGACCATCAAAATAAAGTGTTACCCCAATTTAATGGCCAGTCAGACTTTATTTATGGCTGGTTAATTTTCTCAGTTTCCTCAAGTTCACTTTAGGCCTGCATGGGATAAAAGTCACTTCCCATAAAGTATCACTAGTGGGTGTAAACAGGATGTGACATCACACAGAACGTGTTTTTCCATTCCACTGCGTTTCCTTTCAATTGTTTTTCAATGTAAACACGTTGCGGACATCTTTAACCATTGCGCTCATGTCTTTTGCAGCATCTCGTGCATTGAGATGACATTCTAAAAAGGCAGTCCTCACGCTAAAAGAATTTCAACTTTTAAAAAATGCATCTCTAGTCCTTGCATTTTTTAACCTGTGTGAACCAGCCCTAACTTTCCAAATCACTTTTTCAAATCAATGAGTTTACTGTAATTAAGGCAACTGTCATTATATCAAAACTCCTCAGTTACTAAACTTAAAACAATTTCATGGTTATATGGCATCCAATATGTAATAACATTTCTGATGGTTCAGTACATCTCTAATGGAACATTAGACACAAAGATTTTTTGTGTCCACATTACATACTTGATGCTTGAAGTAATTTATTTTAAACAAACTTCTGTGGTGCATTACAGCCCATCTTGTTTGCATTAAATTACTGATCTAAAAACCGGGTTTCAACTTAATGTTGCACATAAGAAAGGCTTTAAGAAAATTAAAACCAGGTCATTTTCAAGGCCCATCTGTCAGTCTGGTCACTGGTAAAGAGCTCAGCATGGGAAAGGAATCATTTTGAGAATCATTTCCCTTCTGGTGTCACATCACACCAAAGCGATCAAATTTAAACTGCTTTTAGAAGAACCTTTTTGGAAATCTCCCAAGGTACGTTCAATGTCAGAGAACAACTGACCCATCTCTGACTCATCTAGTTCCCATTAATACATAATTCCAGAGGTCTGATCTGGAAAGCCCAGACAGATGGAGAACAGAAGTTTATGAGGAATGCATACAGTATGTAGGAGGACAAACACTCGTCTTGTTTTAGCGAATGTTCAAGCAGAATGTTTATGGATCACCACTGACCCTCTGCTTTAGTCACAGGCATTCTTTCTCTGTGATTCTACTGAACTAAGAGCCCTGGAGACTTTAATACAATCACAGCACCATTATAATCTACTGGCTCGCAGATGGTTGATTAGGAACCTAGTATGCATCATTCTGCATTTTTCCAAAAGGAGGGTTTTATCTGTGATCTTAATAACAAGATTCTTTTCTTTTTCTCTCCCTTATTCTCCAGTTTCCTCCCAGACAGTGCCCTACTTCTTTCTGCAGGATGCTCAAAAAGCTGGCTCTTTTTCTCCAGTCTCAAAGAAAGGAGATGGCAATTATCTTTGCTCTGTACCAAGATAAAAAAAAAATTAAATGAATTATCTTTTAAACAAAACTTCATTCTATCAAGCCGTTTCAAGTCTCTCAAACCACTTGAAGTCCTGCCAAAGGGGTTCAAATCATGTCCAACTGCCTTTTATGTCAGTGTCAGAGAAGAAGGAAGTTAGAGGATTTATAGTGTTAACAGACAAAGATGCATATTAAACCTTGCATTTACATTGGGACATTCTCTAGGTGTCATCATTTAGTGATCACAGTCTTCATACTGTAGGTATAGGATATGTACTATTTCAATGTATTTGCAGCATCTAGCTAAAACATTAAGGTGTGCAGCCACGTTTCATCTGTTTGCAGTTAGAATGATGCAGACTTTGCTTCAGAGTGCCTAAAATAAAGAAACAAAGTGTCAGTTTTATAACTTTTGTAAACACAACCAGTCTATTCATGATGAAATCATCCAAACTGCATTTTTTAATGTATAGATAAATAACTGCAAAAAGTCTAATGTGTAAACAATATGATAATGTCACTAGTGGTTGGGTGTCGCCTGCCGTTTTTCACAAAGTTTAGCATTTCTCATCTTTTGGATCCTCTTGGGCTGTGTTTAACTCCACTTTTAGACATACACTTACAAACTTCCCTAAGCACTTCCCCTCAGGAGAATCCACGCCACCATTTTGAAGTGTGTTCGACTTTGTCAAGTGGAAAAGGGACATTCCCTTTCGAGGGAACTTGCACTGTGTCGGTAATGACACTTTGGGGACGCTCCCTTAGCGTAGCACGTCTGAAGTATGAATGAAACAAAACCAATCCCGACTGGTGCTGCGTCATGACGTAGCATGTGATGTCATACCCGGAAGTATAAAGGGACGTCGGCGCTCAACTCTTCAGCAAGCGCTCTGTGTTGTTGTCAGTCTTATTTGGTGTTGTCTGTCAATATTTTGAATTATGGCAAGTGAGCAGTTCAAACGTTATGTGCTCCCCGTCCTAGATTTATCACAGGTGGGGACACGCATCAGTCGTGCATTGTGAATCACTCCCCATCAGCACATTCGCCACTTCACGTCCCCGCTTATGAGGAGCTTGTGTTTTATATATATATATATATATATTGCCAAAAGTATGTAGGACATCATTAGGAATGAATTGAATTCATGTGTTCCAATCACTTCCATGGCCACAGGTTTATAAAATCAAGCACCTAGGCATGCAGACGCTTCTACAAACATTTGTGAAAGAATGGGTCACTCTCAGGAGCTCAGTGAATTCAAGCGTGATACCGTGATTGGCTGCCACCAGTCCATTCGTGAAATTTCCTCACTAGTAAATATTCCACGGTCAACTGTTAGTGGTATTATAACAAAGTGAAAGCAATTGGAAACAGCAGCAACTCAGCCATGAAATGGTAGGCCATGTAAAACCACAGAGTGGGGTCAGCACATGCTGAGGCGCACAGTGCGCAGAAGTCGCCAACTTTCTGCAGAGTCAATAGCTACAGACCTCCAAACTTTGTGTGGCCTTCAGATTAGCTCAAGAACAGTGTGTAGAGAGCTTCATGGAATGGGTTTCCATGGCCATGCAGCTGCATCCAAGTCATCACCATTATGAATGCGCAGCAGTGCACAAAGCAAGGTCCATAAAGACATGGATGAGTGAGTTTGGTGTGATGGATCTTGACTGGCCTGCACAGAGTTCTGACCTCAACCCGATAGAACACCTTTGGGATGAATTAGAGCGGAGGCCTTCTCGTCCAACATTCAGTGCCTGACCTCACAAATGCGCTTCTAGAAGAATGGTCAAAAATTCTTAAACCTTGTGGAAAGCCTTCCCAGAAGAGTTGAAGCTTTTATATCTGCAAAGGGTGGGCCAACTCCATATTAAACCCTACAGATTAAGAATGGGGTGTCATGATTAAAGTTCATGTGCATGTAAAGGCAGGCATCCCAAAACTTTTGGCAATATAGTGTATATATACATTTTTACAGAACAAAATTAAATCACTATAGTGTCAAAAGAGATGAACGTCTTAAATTATAATAGAATATTTTACATGTTGATTTCATTTATAAAAAAATAAAAAAATACAACAGAATTAATGGAATAAATATTGGTCGATTTTATTAACTTAAAGGGGTATCCAAAATTGAAAATTCTGCAGACCCAAAAGAAAATATTTTAAAGAATGTTGGTAAACAAACTGTTTAACTTACCATAACTGTACTGTAATAAAGACAAAGATATTTTTCAAAATATCTTCAAAATATGTTCCACAGAAGAAATAAAATCATACAGTTTTGGAACAACACAAGGGTGAGTAAATGATTTGGGGAGATTTGTCCTCTAAAGGATTTGTATTTGCATCTCTAAAATCATAAATAAGAGTATTTATGTTTTGGGCTTTTTTTTTTTTTGTAAGTGTATGTCTATAATGCATAAATACATTGGTATTATATGTTTGTGTCTATATGCAAATGCACAAAAATGTGTGCTAAAACCTATTTTTATATGAATATCTATAAATTCTCATTACATTATATAGTAGCACAAGTCTTAAAAGGATTCATACTTTAATTATTTAATGGGTTGATTCATTAAACCTCTTTCCTTAAGTGAAAAAAAAAAAAAAAAAAAAAAGAAACATTTATTTAACAAGTCTCTTTAACATGGCCATAAAGTCATTCAGAGCTGCTTGCCAATGGCATTATAAAAGGGAGGCATTATGTTATCATGATTATGGGCATTAAACCTGAAGAGCCAAAGATTACTTTCATTATCATGAAAGAAGTCCTTCCTATGCTACCAGCATTACAATGTGAGGAAAATCACCTCTGAAGTTCTCAGTGATACTAGTGCCTTGGATGCCAATGTTAACTTGGTTTGATATGATGAGCTGAGATACAAAATTGTGGAGCTGTCTGCATGCAGACTGTGTATTGATTCTGAAGAATGTTTGTTTTTATACAGGCTGCCATTTTGTCTCACTTTGATGTACTTTTGAAATTGCACATCCTTCAAAAGTGTTGAAAGGGCATTTTTCTTATGCATATTTAAGTGTTGATTTGCATATGCTGTACTCTTCCTGAATATGCCACGGCATGCCCATACCAAGTGTGCTATGCTATTACATACAATTTAAAAATCTTAACCAGTATCTCAAATGATATTATGATGATATATTGTACCCAATTTTTTGTTTTTGTTTTTGTCCTGCAAAAAATATATATACTGAACATTTTCCCATTGCTCACTCTTGCCAAGTTTAAATGGATGGTTTATGCGTACAATCATGCATAAGTAACATTCAAAACAAACATCACAGCAGATTTATTATCCAGCGTTGCAGTATAATAAAAGAGACAATTATAATCCTTCAGCATTTCAGGCTGCATATCTGATCAAGATTAGCTGTTGCTGAGACGTTCTGTTCGGCCCATTATTTTAATATATTGCTGATGTATATTTTTGGTCCACCAAAGTGTGTCTTGTGCACACTTTGTATATCTGTCTTTACAACCACAAATTACCGTCCTGTAACATTTTATGATCTAATAAATATGGGTTATTGGGAGATGAAAGAAGCAATGTTCCATAAAACAGCTTCACCCTAAGGATGTGCAGATGCTGTTGAAATCTGCAATAAAATGTATCCCAGCAGCCCACAGCTAGTGCAGCTTCGGACACACGAAACATTTTCCACCTGCTCATGATTAAGAGGGACTTTGAAGGGCACCATCTGCTCTCTGGATTTCTGACCAGAGCAAGAATGAAGGGAATAGAAAGATAACAACTGGAGAAGACCTCAAGGGAGCTGTGAAATTCAGTAAGACTAGTCTGTCTCCCAGTCACTTTAGCGCATTTACACATCCCTGTGCTACCTTGAATCCTTGTCAAGCAGAATATACTGTCAAGCTAGTATTGAGTTTTTGAGCGAAACTGCAGGTTAATGCACTTCTCTTTGACATCTGGAACTTAAGACTGCAGGATCATCTCATCAATCTGACTCAAAGAAAAAGTGGAAGCTTTAATTGTCTTGGTGTCCCTTAAAACTTTGTTTCTTATAAGTCTAGCTAACATGCTATCAATACACAGCAACATGCTAACATGTGTGGATTACTGTAATAAACACTTGAATAACCACAGAATAAAAAATAAAAATGGTAATTGTGACCTTTTTATCTTGCAATTCAGACTTTTTTCTCAGTTATAAATTGTGAGATATAAACTCGCATTTGTGTGTAAAAAAAGTCATAATTGTGAGTTTATATCTCGCAATTCTGACTTTTTTCTTGCAATTTGCGAGTTTATATCTTGCAATTCACACTTTTTTCTCGCAATTGCCAGTTTATATCTCTTAATTTTGACTTATTTTCTCATGAGTCGCCAGTTTATCATGTAATTCTGACTTTATCACTGCAATTCTGAGAAAAAAGTTGTAAGATTAAGTTGTGAGATGTTATCTCGCAATTGCGAGAAAAATAGAATTTGCCTTTGACGCAATTGCCTTTTTAATTTTTATTCAGGGGCAGAAACAAACTTCCATTTTTTTCAAAGAAAGAAAGAAAGAAAGAAAGAAAGAAAGAAAGAAAGAAAGAAAGAAAGAAAGAAAGAAAGAAAGAAAGAAAGAAAGAAAGAAAGAAAGAAAGAAAGAAAGAAAGAAAGAAAGAAAGAAAGAAAGAAAGAAAGAAAGAAATACATCTGGGTCAGCATGAGGGTGAGTAGATTTTTGAACGGTGTATCCTAGGGATGCTCATTTCGGTTAATTTTCCCGACGACAACTGATGCTCCTTAATCAATTATTAACCGTTAACTGATAAGATTATAATATTGAATTGGCGTTAAATAAAAATACAATTGACGAGTGTCTGTGACCCGTTAAAAACAGGGTACAACAGGGCTAAAGGCTCCACGGGGTAAAAGGCTCCTTTGATTTGATTTTCCTCTGAAACACTAGCTGGCACAAAAACTTGCCAGAAGATGCACCTTGAAATTTGTCTGATCTTTGACGCGATCTCAGGCAGCACACTGTAAAAAAATATTGTTGGTTTAACTTAAAAAAGTAAGTAACCTGGTTGCCTTAAAATGTTGAGTTCATTGAAATTTAAAATTTGAGTTAGTACAATGAAGGAAATGGGTTTAATAAATAGAAACTCAAAGTATTATTGCATCTGAACCACATAAATAAAAAAAATGTTCTGATAAATCATGAAAATAGCACAATTTGGCATGTTTCACTTCATTATAACAAATAAAACACAATTACGCAATATGTTTACAAAATCTTTTAATACTATTTGAATAAAGGGTGATTTAAAAATCAATTCTCAAAAATGTTCATTGTAAAATTTTTAATTTCAATGAACTCAAAATTAAGGCAACCAGGTTACTTTTTAAATATATTTTTTACAGTGCAGCACAAAGTTGATTCTGCGCTCATTTGATCTAATATTTGTTGTTTTTAAAAATGTTGTAGATTTAAGTAGCAAATAAGAATCACTAAAATTATTGAATATATTTTGAAACAAAGGTCTTGTTAATGTTTGTCAGTTTTGTTCAATGTAATTAAAGCAACAGTTTTTCAATAATGGAAGAATATGTAAAAGTATGGCATTTGGGGTAAAAGGCACCATATGTAACATGATAATAAACAGCGGCTGACTTTAACATTTGCTGACATGACATGGTTAGATTCAGATTGTAAGTATCATATATTAAGTTGGGTGTCCACCTTATCTCTAGATAATCATCATATTTATAATGAAACCATCAGGTTTAAAAATGTGATATTAATCATATCATATAATAAAATATCATTTATTGTCACTACTGTAAATCTATATTAAATTATTATGGGATCTCCTTCAATGCTTTCAGAATCTTTACTTTTTTTCTGTTTCTATATTTTTCAGATATATTTCTATATTAACATATTATAATGACAGGATATTTATTGATCAAAAATGAATTATTTTATTCATCAAAATAAACAGAAAACAGTTCAAACTTCAGTAAAGTGATCGTTTTGAACAAGTATGAACTTAGACATTATTAAAAACATATTATTTTACATAAGATTTTTAAATAAAATAAACCACTTTTATGATTTATATTCACACAAAATCTGTTGCTCCATAAATGTTCAATACAAACATATATATTTGTCTGTATATCATACATTATAGGAGTAGTGAAAAGCACATTTTCCTTAAGGTGTGCCTTTAGCCCCGTTGTACCCTACTTTTTTCACAGGTTTATTTTACTGTGCAAAAAGCAGAACATACAGAACAGCTCAACAACAGAACCTGGATTCACACACTACCAAATTTTCCCGCACCTGCAACAGAGAAAAACAGAATAAAATCATATAAATAAAAAGCATAAAATAAATAGGCCTACACTAAATATTTTTCACTTAAATAATGACCAAATTAAGATGACAAAACGAAAATACACTGAATCCGTTTGAAGCTTTGAAGAACCGGAATAGTTTTTTCCATCAAATAAAAATAGCAGGCCTACCTCAATTCACACCTTGAATGTTTTTTTGTTTTTTTTAAAGTAACATGTCTAAATGATGTGGGATAGTCTGGAGCACAGCCTGTTGACAGTTAGACCCGCGGCAGAAAGCCTCGTTTACACTTTTGTCTGTCTCCGCAGTGCGAGCCTCCGCAGACTGCGCGCGCACCTTGTCTGTTTGGGGAAGTGTTTACTCGACGCGCTCGCCGTTGTGCTGTTCTTTGAAACAACAGAGGGCGACTCTGGGTAATTGTTCTATAAACCACCAAGAAACAGCGGCGAGAAGAACATGCGTGACAGTGTTTACTTTAGTAAACTTGACCAAACCCACACTAATGAAAAGCATTAAGGATTCAGGTGGCACTGGTGCCCCGGGAATACAGAGATAACGCCATGGGAAGCGCCTTTCATTTGCTTTCCACCTGTCAGGAGCTTGTACTACTACTGTATTTTTTAATACCACGTAGGATATTTTGCAAGTAACTTAGTCGCCCTTTCTGTCGAAATGGTCCCACACATTAGGCTTCTTCTTTTCCATTGCTTCATTTTGCGAAATATGTCTGTGTAGGCACGTGTGGTTGCATGCGTCAGTGAGTTAACAAATACAGCATATTTTTCTTTAACCATGCAGCAAACAAAAAAACTAAACAAAACAAAAACCTTTAAAGTCCTCATGAAATCAAAATTGTCCCTATTTACTTTGTTAGCACATTACAGGTCTTAGGGTGAACAATTAATCCGTGCAAGTTAATACACAGAAAAAAAATAGTTTGTCGCGGTAATCTTTAATCAAAATCTGAAAAGTAACTTCCGGTCTGGAATGGCATTCCTTCTCAGATGATGTCAGTTTGACGGCTTGGGTTTGAAAATGCGTAACCACTCCCCTCCAACCGTTAGTCTGCTATGAGCGAGAGATGGAGAGGAGGAGCGCTGAAGTAAAACCCTGCCCTCTATTCAATATTCCGCTTCACTTGGAAATACATCACAGCACTGAAGAAAACTCACTTGTAACTTCCAGTTCACTGGGACGTTAAACCGCTTAACTGATAGTATTAATCGGTCAAAATTCTTACTAGTGAAATCCCTAGTGTATCCATTTAATTTAGTCATGAGCTCAAGGATGATGGATACAATTAGAACCTTTTCACTAATGCTGAAATAACAGAGGTTCTATGCATATACACATACACAACAGCAATAGTATCAGTAGCTTAGTAGTGTGCCGTTCGAAACAAATCCTCTGTAGTGCTGTCTTGTACCCTTAATCTGTGATTGATACTTGAAATTAGCTGGATAACATCACCGTTTCACCAGAACAGCTGTACAAATTCTGTTGCATTATTTTCCTGTTAACACTGTGAAGCTGCTTTGAAACAATTGGACTTGTTAAAAGCGCTATATAAATAAAGGTGACTTGATTTGATTTGATTAATGTTGCAGCTAACAAGAATGTTAATCTTTTCTGTAAATATAATGTAGTTTTACACCCTAACATGTCTAACATTAGCCAGCATAACAAACAACACAATCAAACATGAAAGGTTTATTCCTAAAAGGACCATAATGATATGCAGTTAACATTAGTGTTTATTAGAACTTAGTTTTTGAGCATCCCAACCTTTTTGCTCAGTGTTACTTTCATATTCTTTATATACTATATTAGTTTTTAAACTGGCTTTTATTTTTATATTTTATGTTTTATTTTAGCTTTAGTAATTTTGTTATATGCTTTCATCATTTTTATTAGTTTTTGTTTAATATTTCTATTTAGATTTCATTTATTTTATTGCAGTCTTAGTAATTTTAGTACTTCAATAAATGTAAAATGTCAAATGAAATAAAATGTAAACATTAACAACCTTTGTTCAAGTTTTTCAAGTTTAATTTTAAGTTTTACATCTAATCTTGTAGCTCAAGCAACAGAGTTTGAAACACACACACACACACACACACACACACACACACACACACACACACAACCTGGCACATTATTTAAAAGACAAATTCCATTTATTAAATTGATTGCACTACAAGTCCAGAATCCAGATAATAGTTTAGTTTGCCATCTGACCGCTCTCAGTATCTCATTCAGGATTACATGAAAGCTGCCAAAGAGAGAATTTTTTTTTTTTTTTTTAAATCTTTGACAACCTTCACATGAAGAAAATGTTTTGCAGAAGTGAATGACGAAAGAACATTCTTAACAAAGGTAGTTCATTGGCATCTATGGGTCCATGAAGAAACTTAAACATCCACTGAGCCTTTCCAATGCACAAAAGTTTCTTTATAGTGGAAAAATGTTTAAAAGATTTAAAAAATATTCTTCTTTTATAAAGATATGGTTCTTTTAAGAACTGTTTGCTGAAACGTTTTTGGGGACACTAAAATCATTCTTCAATGATTAAAAAGAAAAAAGAAAAAAATCTTAATGGAACCTTTATTTTTAGCAGATTTAGGGCCCTATCATACACCCAGCGAAAAGCGCACCACTCACATAGTATATTTTCATTAAATTAAATTTGTCCAACTTAACCTCGTAATTAAGGGTATTCTTAACTTAACCAGACCCTGAAGAGCACAAACTCGACATAGTAAAAGAAGTTTCTCCTCCTCTGGCGTAGTGAGCAGTGGAGAACAGAAGGCTTCAAGAATGACTGGATGCATGCAATAGAATTTAAGGAAGGTAGTCAGGGTGAGGGCGCAAAATAGCCTTGACCAATCCGGATGGAGGGATTGGCAGAGCCTGCAAATCCCCTATTCTCTTTACAAAAGTAATCGCCATAAGAAAAACCCACAAAGGGATCTTCACTCTGACAGGAGGCCTCAGCAGCCTAGCTCTACGAGTGAAGCGGGTGATCAGAGGGTGTTTTCCCACTGGAGCCCTGTCAATCAGGGCGTGGCAAGCCAATATGGCAGCCACACATATCCTGAGAGTAGCAGGACATGTGCCTGCTGACAACTTTTCCTGCAGAAACTCCAGCACTGAAACAATCTGGCAGTGAACTGGGTCTGCACGATGTGCAGTAAACCATCTTTCAAAGGCACATAATTTAAGGACAAATTATTCTAGTGGAGGGGGCCCTGGAACTCAGAATAGTCTTTACCACATCACCTGGAAGCCTGTAGTTGAAGTAGTTGGTCCCGCTCATATATTATCCCCTGCGCCTGAGACAGAAGGTCCCTAATGATCGGAATTGCACAGGGTAAGCATTCAAGGTGGGATATTATCTTCGAGAACCAAACTCTGGTTGACCAACAAGGCACTATAAATAAGAGGCAAGACCCCTGTTGACAAACCTTGGCCAGGACTCCCGGGAGTAGAACGATTGGTGGAAATGCATAAATATGCAGTCTGGGCCACGGATGAGCCATGGTGTCCAGACTCAGGGGGCTGGGTGATTCAGAGAAGAAGAAGGGACATTGCGCTGTCTCCTGTGAGGTGAAGAGGTCCACCTCTGCGTCATAGAATCTTTCCCAAATCTGCTTGACTGTAGAGTTTCCATTCCCCATGTGTAACAGCCTGTCTGGGCAGAAAGCTCTCACATTCAAATTCCCAGGAATTTGAGGAATTTATGTCGCCCTGAGGGATAGAATCTTGTCACACCCCCACGGTCCTGGGCACTAAAACCTCAGGACTTTTTCTTAGCAGAGATAATAGTTCTCAAATCCAGCCTTCTTTTAGGCTGCTGAGCATGGAGAGCCGGTCCCCAGTCTCTGTCCCCAACACGGCGGGCAAGAAATTTTACGTAGGCCTCCTCATGCCTCTTCAGCTCCTGGAACCTGCTGACAACTGTATTTACAGAGTTGCCAAACAGTCCAGAAGGTGAGACAGGGCATCAAGCAGGAACACTCTGTCCCTGTCTTTGATGCCCATGAGGTTCAGCCACAGATGCCTCTCTTTATCATTGTGAGAGGAGTGCTCGGAAATCCATCTTACCAGAAACAAGAGATTCAGCGTCCTCTGAGGACATCTCGATCTGAGGAGAGAACAAGAGAAAGGGAAGGATCCTTCTCCCGCTCCTCAGACCAACTCGCGAGGCCCACGATCTTAGTGTGGGGGCTTGCCCTTAAAAATAGGCGAGGTGAGTATGAAGCAACTTAATAGAGAGCAACTCGAGCGCAACAGCAGCATGCTTTTCCCCCCAAGCACTCAAAGATGAACTCATGTGTATCGTAAACAGGGATGGGCCGTGAACACGGAGGCACACATCTCCTGATTGTTTGCGACATGATGTTCTCTTATTGCTCTTTAAAAATTTCTGCACACTTACAACTGGAACTCTAACTCCTAACAAAGTGGACAGAGAGGAAGCACACAGTCTCTGAAGACAAAGAAACCTGAAGGCGCACCCGTTTCACGTCTTTTTATAGTCTCTCTGAGCGTGCATTCCAATGCGTCAGAGGCTATTGCCGTGTTTTCCAAAGAACGTTCCCCTTGTGTATGACATCGAGAGTAGCTTTTAAAAAGAAATAGCTGGTGTAAAATAACTTTTTAAAGTATTTTTATAAGATGGCTTATTTGTTTGTGTGTCAAATGCTTTTAATACCTCAAAACTTTTCTAATATTTCAAATTTATTAAAAAGAATTCACTTTCTATGAATAACCTTGAAAATTTTACCAGAGCAAATAATATTTTTCTTGTTGAATGTAGGGCTTTCTAAAAAGGTAAATGATTCATCACAAAAAACATTTTTTTTATTTTTTTATACAGCATCTACACTTACATAAAGGTAGGGACACACCAAACCAATGCCAAAGAACTAGCGCCGATGAAAGCACTGATGAAACACGACAGTGTGTAGATGAAAACGTTCTATTTCTGCAGGTATATTCATCTATATTTGTTATTCAAAAAGGGAAACTGACGCTGCAGGCTGCAGATGTACAAACCGTAAACACAGCAGCACGTGCTTACAGTTTTAAATATCAATCCTGCTGATCACTTTCTTTATTCCACTCAGCTCATGTTATTATTAAAATATTCGCCCAGGAACACTCGGTGAGATGGCGTAAAATTAGAACAGCTTTTTGTGCCGTTTTGACTTCTTTGCTCGCTGTTTTGCTATTATTCTCGTGCACTGACTCATTCGCTAAGCTGAACAGCCAATCAGAGCCAATCTCACCGATGGCGATTCTACATGCTGAATCAACCCAAAAAAACGTCCAACTGACAAAGTCAGCCTGCACTCAAAAAACAGCCCGACAGCTGATCGTCGGCTTGGTGTCGACTTTTGGCTTTTCATCTGTACTCCTTGGGTAAGTAATACTTTTTTAGATGTTTTCATACAAAATTGTGGGAGGGAAGACTAACACAGTGGGTGTTTGCAGTGACAGGTATTTGGGAGGCTTTAAAAACCGCAAATCTTCATGCCGAAAAAAAGGTGCCGAAACAGGTGGAACAAAAAAGGGGCGTACTGTGCTTGTCAGCCGGGAGAAGTGAAGGTCAGGTTATTGTACAGCCTCACTTGAATCTCAACAAAGAGTCAGCGGAGAGACATGATACTTTATTTATGGCTGCAGTGACAAGACACAATAAGCATTGCATCCGCCTCGTCACACACTACCAGCAGGATACTCTTCGTATCCACCTGCACCCATCATTCGCCTGATCAAGTGTTAGTGATCATGTTTCGAGCAGAGGTGGACCATCCGTCGCAAATTGCCACTTGGAAATCACCTCTCTAATGTCTCCTCTGTAACATAATTGTGACCCAAAAGCATAGATAAGTGATGTATAGTCAATAACAAATCAAAATGAGATTGTTATCGTTTGGCATTTACACATCCAAAGCTGAGCTGTGGTCTAAAAACGTTTTTGATGTCCTTTGAAGCTCCCGCTGAGAGAATAAAAAATGAAACTGATTAAAAACCGTTAGTAAACTCAGATGTCTGAAAGTGTGATGGGGTAAAACAAGGAAAATGGTTTTTAAAAAATCCCTGCAGTGCAGAAAAACCATTTCCAAACAATTTCGGTACCGCTGAGGACTGAGAGTTGAAACCAGAGTTGAAACCGGCTTGAAAATCAGGTCATGCGAGAGTGTAATGATTGGAACAGCGCAGGTATGGCTGAACGCAGACAGACCTTTAAATAGTCATCAGTATTCCACGCTTGTTCTTTAGACTGTTTGGAACTTCTCTTTTATTCTTCGGGAACAGAATAAAACAGCGGGAGGTCTCATTGACATCTTTTGCGAACTCACCTTAATAAGCCCTCTGGCTCTAATTTTACTCTCACAGGAGGAATAAAAGCGTTTTGCATTTGTACTTCATTCTTATTTTTGGCAACCGAAGGGCAAGGAAGACAGCAGCCCATGGATCAGAGTCTCAATGCTGAGATCACAGTTTATATGAAAATCTTTTATGATTTTACCCAGAATTCCTCTATTATCGTATATCATCCTTCCTCTTGCAGTGGAACCAGCATCTGTGAATCTGTGGCTCTCACTGAATTATTTTTATTTTATTTATTTTTTATTTTGGCTTAAACATGTCTAGCATTTAATTTTAGGCTTGAGTGATAATATAGACTCAAGATGAATCATTTTATCATCTGTGTAAGTCTATCAGCAGCACAAAAAGGAGCTTCTAGCAGTGAGGATATGGTTGTCTTTCTACACATCTCTTTATTTAGTTCACGAATGTCTTCAATCGCTATAAAGAAAAGGCGGTTATGTTTTTCCAACCCCATGTTTCCATTTCCAAGAACGCTCAGTCCCACAGGCCTTTACTCGCATGAATATTCATGAGCTTACGGCATTCATACTGATGTGCTTGTTTTGAGCAATGTTATAACAAACTGGCTCCATTTAGAACCAGTCAGTCTGTGTCGTCCATTCAGGTATAAAATGATCATCCTGCTAATGATCATGAGGCTGTTTTTCACAGCTAAACTAATGTACAGTTTGTAATTGAGTAGTTTTTAAGCTGTCCATTTAAAAATGTATGTCGTCGTATTGCCATGTGTGGACTGTTTATGGTTTTGCAGCGACATCTTGTGGTTGAAATGATGAATGATTGTGGATAAAGATTTAAAAGACCAACGACGATTTAAAAGCTTGGTGTGGTTGAAATTGCTTTAACTAATGGGTTGAAAACTAAAAATTATCTTATATATTATTGGTATTATGATATAAAAATAAAGGGGGAGACTGGGGTAAGTGTAACATTTTCCTTGATAACATCTTTTGGAATAATAAATATTTGTGCCAACAGTAATAGTACATGTGAAATACTTACACTGAAAAAACGAACACCGGATTTAATAAAACGAGTCAGAATGTTACATTCACCCCCATTGCAAGGGTTTGTGTAAAGTAAGTGTCTCTGATAAAAGAAAGCAAGTAATATCACATCTTAAATAATTATTAATATTACAGAATATAGTTCTGTTATTGTATAGTTCATCCTTATTTTTTTTAACTGTAGGAAAACTACCATTTAAAAAAAAAAATAATACTATTTAAAGGCTCTTATGTTCACCAAGGCTGCAAGCGTTTCTGTAAAATACAGTAAGAACCATAATACTGTGAAATATTATTGCAATTTCAAATTTTTCAATTTGAATACATTTGAATTTTCAGCATCGTTACGTCAGTCTTCAGTGTAACATGATCCTTCAGAAATCATTTCTTATTATCAATTTTGAAAACAGTTGCGCTGCTTAGTATTTCTGTGGAAACCGTGATACTTCATTTTCAGGATTCTTTGATGAACAGAACGTACAAAAGTACAGCATTTATTTGAAACAGGAATGTTTGTAACAATGTAAAAGTCAGTCAAATAATGCATCCAAACTTTTGAACAGTGTTAAAACAAACGTCTAAGTACTTTTTTTTTCTTTTCAAACAT
The DNA here is from genome assembly GCA_018749465.1 of Paracanthobrama guichenoti. Taxonomy (NCBI): domain Eukaryota; kingdom Metazoa; phylum Chordata; class Actinopteri; order Cypriniformes; family Gobionidae; genus Paracanthobrama; species Paracanthobrama guichenoti. The sequence continues at coordinate 13,461,707 of CM031962.1, read as the reverse complement.
GATCTGTTTGGATCAAGCTATTCAGCTATTTGAATGTAATAGTGTTTATTGCATATTTACCTGAACGAAAAGCAATTTGATCGAAATTAAGCAGTCATTCGATATTCATTTTGCAATTGTTTTTTGATATTATGTAGACCTGAGTTTGGGAATTTTGGATGAGATTTGAGGCAAGCTTGAGCTTTTGAAACCATTAAACCAATTTTCTTGTCATCTGGTTTTCTGGGGTTGGAGCAGCTCCATCTACGTACACAGTTTTTGAGGTTACTTCATGTCAAAACAACTTATAGCACACAGTCAGCTCCAGAATTATTGGCACCCTTGGTAAATAGGAGCAAAGGCAGCTGTGAAATAATGCACACTAAAGCCATACTATCTCAAATACTGCTTCAGAGCGGCATTCAAGGCTAAGTATCCCATCATGCATTATGTTTGGGAACTCATGTGCCGAAATCACGGGATGCAGAGGACAATGTTCCACTGCAGTTAAATGAATTAGATATTACATATAATTTGTTAGTAAAACATAAAGTGTTGCACATTTTATTTGTGCAAAGATGAGTAGGCTATGTGCATTTTGTACAACATTTGCAACTGGTTTTTAGAAGCGCCACAATTTTAAAATGATGTCTACTGAACAACATTTAGACATTTATTTTAAAATGCAAAGTATTAAAATAAAAGAAAGCTCTGTAAACACTTGCAGTGTCCCATCAGGTAATCAAAAGTTATATACACACTTATATACGCAGTCTTCACACATACTTGAACACTTAAATACAGGAAATACGTCACGTAAGTACGTGCAAAAGACCGCAAATGTGGGTATTTGGATAGGGCATATGTATGAAGGAATGGTCTCTGATCTCTTGCCAGGTGTTCTCCAAACTCATCTGCCTTAATAGGAGAAGACTCAGAGCTGTTATCTTGGGAAAAGGATGTTGCAATAATTGGGTGCCAATAATTGTGGCCAACGTGAACTAGAGAAAATATTTATTTCATAATGAGATTTTCCTCCCACTTTCCATTGTTTTACTTCAGTGATAGGTTTAGAAATGTTTTTGAATGAAAGATCAAAAGGATAAACAATGTAGATTTATTTTCAAAGTCCCTTTTGATCATATTTAACAAGGGTGACAAGAATTCTGCCGTTGACTGTACATTTCACCACAATTCTTAATTGGGGCTTCAGTGTGAGGATGTAATATGATTTAGTTTACTGAATATTCATCAGTCTCTGCTGATAGTTCGTATAAAAACACAAGAAACCTTATTTTCCTTGAGTGAGGTTCCCATGACAACTATTAGACAAGTGTCAGTAGATCAATAGATCAATGTTGTATTACAGTTTTATTCATATTTTGAATTAGCTTTTACTTTGTTCATTTTAGTTTAATTTAACAATAAACAGTCTTTCTTCAAACAGGTAGATGGTAAGTATATTGCAGGCAGATAACCATGACGACGATGGTGATGATGAAGCAATGGAACACAGGTACGTTGTACCACACGCACCCTACACACCAGTATAACGCTGAGTACTGAATGACTGATACGTTTCCTCTTACAGAGAGTTCGGAGACAAGGAAAAGGACACAGAGGTAGGTATCTCAGGTAAGGAATATCCACAAACTCCTAGAGTCCTAGTAGAGACTAGAAAAATATCTTCTTTTGTGTTCAACAGAACAAAGAAACTTGATTTCTTATGATTTAGAACAATTTGAGAGTGAGTAAATTATGGCAGCATTTAAATTTTTGGGTTAACTAACATATCTTGTGTTAAAACAAGTCACATCAGTCTTAAATTTATGCAGTTTTAAACACTTTGAAATAATCAATACAGCAATGTGTCAATTTTTCCCAGTTTGATGCATGTTTGTTGAAATGCAGTGCATTGATCCCTGAAAGACAACTGAGTAAATACTCATAAATATGTATGATGAGGCAAATATAGGGGTCACATGGCAGTCAATGCCAAAGAGATGGTTGGCTCAAGCAACATCTCTTTTTTACATTAATAATACATTTATAGTCTGCTTTTTTTATGTCAGCCTTAGTGCATATGGTCTGTTAAACCTGTGGTCTAAGGGCTACAACATCAGTCCATGAGTTTTTTGGATCTCATGAAGTCCCTGTTTCCTCACCTCAAGCCCAAACTGTGTTTGATGAGTCAGTGTTTTGATGCTGAGAGACCCAAATGAAATAGTTTTTTTTATTGTTTTTTTTATTGTTTTGTTTTTAGCTTTTAAGTGAAATGGGACTAAATATTGCAAGCATTAGAGGCAATTGTACCCTTAGAGCAGGGGTGTCCAACCCTGCTCCTGGAGGGCTACCGTCCTGCAGATTTTAGTTCCAACCCTGCTCCAACACACCTGTCTGTAATTATCAAGCAGCCCTGAACAGCATAATTAGCTGGTTCAGGTGTATTTGATTCAGGTTTGAGCTCAAATCTGCAGGGTGGTAGCCCTCCAGGACCGGGGTTAGACACCCCTGCCTTACAGGATCAGTGATTTGCGGCCTTTGAGTTTCTTTGCGTATGTTATGTTATGTTATGTTATGTTATGTTATGTTATGTTATGTTATGTTATGTTATGTTATGTTATGTTATGTTATGTTATGTTATGTTATGTTATGTTATGTTATGTTATGGTGATGGGCGAAGTGAAGCTTTCTGAAGCAGTGAAGCTTTCAGCACAATTGTATCGGAAAAAGGTTCATTACTCAAAGCTTTTCAAAACAGAGCTCAACGAGGACCTCTGCTGGTGAAAGTGAGTGTTTCATCACCAACGCATTATCTTAGAAGCAAAAATGTATTGGGAATCATGAATGGATAGATGGATGAATGAATGAATCAATATATTAAATACATGATAAGCTGACAACAATCTGATCCATTGCACACTCCTAGTAACTCAAATCAAGATAACATTTTGTATTGTGAATGTGGATATTTTTCCTGTTTGCAAACAAATAAAACTCATGAATAGAGGAAGTAGGCTAAATAAATGCAGGTGCATGCACACAAAGAAACACACATACAAAGACCTTCACATGATTATAGTACTGTAGACCAACGATGTACTGTAAGGCAGATGGGCAAGACTTATGGAGGACATTAGTGCTTAATGAACATTGTAAGAGGTGTTACTGGTGCTTGGGGAGAGGGTAGTGCTTTAAGTGTTTTGAATAAATGCTTTTAAATAAATAAATAGCCTATATATATATATTAGGCTACAGAACAAAAGCCAAATATATTATCAACCTTATTGGGCAAAGTCAAATGAAGGTGTTCCCTCTCTTTGCAACAGATTCCATGACAAAGCCTCGCAACAACTCTCCTAAACTTGTGCAATGCAACGCAATACACCTTAACAACCCACAAGGGTGCGTCCTGTGTCGCGCATTTTTAAACCTTTTTGAATCAGAGTCACTCAAAGTACGAAACCGTCACGTGGGCGTGTGTGAAACGAAGCTTAGGACGTCATTGGTCACGTGATTTTGATAGAACGAGCCAAGCATCGATACAAAGCTTCACTAAAAATCGTTTCATTCTTTTGACACAGGCTTCGGAGCTTTGGGGTCACTGTTAACATCACTAGAAGTCAGACTTTCTTAGGATTTTGCAAATAGTTTGGTATCATCACTCTGTTGGTCTTGAGCCATAGCAGATTGAAGTTCTGTTGAGACATTAAGTACAGTCAATTTCTAACACTATAACCTTTTGAAGTTTGTTTTAAATTATGCTCACAGTCAAAAACAAAAGCTCCCATACATTATGTTTTATGTATGGTCACAAAGGCTAAATTTATTTGATCAAAAATACTGTAAAACCAGAACCAGTAGAACCAGTCAGGCTGAAGCTTCGGACGGCATCATTGGTCTAAAGGATACAAGCCTGTACGCTGTTCACTGAAAGATTCCGGGATTTATTGACACATGCTATGAAGCTGCTGCACAGAACTTAACATCACTAGTTTGATCTTCTGGTTGTCTCCATGTGTCTTGGACTGTTTTCCTGTTGTTTGGTTCATGGATTTGCTTTCTGGATTACCCCTTAATATTGATATCCAATATTTTGATCCTCCACCCAAGTCTCAGAGCAGTTTGACACCGATCATTCAAAACTTTGTTTTGAAATTGAGCAAATGTGACAGTGTATTTATAAGGTTACAAAAGATTTTTGTTTCAAATGCGTGCTGTTTTTAACATTCTACGTATTCAACATAGGATCCTGAAAACATGTAGCATCACGGTTTCCACAAAGATATTAAGCAGAATGATTTCTGAAGGATCATGTGACACTGAAGACTGGAGTAATGATTCTGAAAATTCAGCTTTGACATCACAGGAATAAATTACATTTTAAACATATTAAAATATAAACCAGTTATTTTAAATTGTAAAAATATTTCACAATATTACTGTTTTTGCTGTATTTTATATCAAATAATTGCAGCCTTGGAGAGCATAAGAGACTTCTGTCCAAACTGTTGCATGGTAGTGTGTATGTATAAATAAAATATTAAATTATTGCATAGTATTATATATATAGCCTGAATAAATATTTAGGTTTACAAAAGGCAGACGTTTCAATTCAGGCTGATTTGGATGACATATTAAGAAAGAATTTTCACTGCCCCAGCCCACCCACACCCCACCTTTTCTTACCTGCAGTAAAGCACTGTGCTATTGCTGAGCAGCATGCAACACAGGCACACATCCCTCAGCCCAAGAATCAATAGCACAAGGCCAAGGTTCTGGGTCCTCTTGCCAAAAGGGTTCATGTTCTGGATCATCCCCCTCATCTCTCATCAGGAGAAGACATTCTATCGTCTCAACCAGGTTATTTTGCGCCCACCAAACCGAGAAGGGTATCAACTGGAGGGTAGGAAGTTTGTGTATTAGCTAAATTAATGCCTCATAAAACTTTAACATTGCAAGTAAGCTATTCATATACAGTAAGCATACAGACCTTAATCAGGGTAGATGCCAATATTTCATGTCTAATTATTTACTTATATGGCAAGTAACTGCATAATAAGCGGGATAATGTACACCCAGCTGGTTCTTATCATAGAATAAACCCCTTCAGGGTGATGCAAGATCCTGATCACCTTGTCAGGGTTTATTCTGTGATAACAACCGGCTGGATGTACATTATCCCTTACCTACAATCCATTGAACACACTGTAGTTTTATCCCTCACAGCCTAACTTTCATTCCTTTTTGTGATAATTTTTTTTAAAAACAGCAATAGTAAACAAAGTCAATATAAAAAAATAAAAATGTATTTATTATCTTCTTTTTTTAAACCACTGAAAGGTGGAGTAAATAACACTGATTATCTCTTCATCACGGCACCTGTTAGTGGGTGGGATATATTAGGCAGCAAGTGAATATTTTGTCCTCAAAGCTGATGTGTTAGAAGCAGGAAAAATGGACAAGCGCAAGAATTTGAACGAGTTTGACAACGGCCAAATTGTGATGGCTAGACGACTGGATCAGAGCATCTCCAAAACTGCAGCTCTTGTGGGGTGTTCCTGGTCTGCAGTGGTCAGTATCTATCAAAAGTGGTCCAAAGAAGGAACAGTGGTGAACCGGCGACAGTGTCATGGGCGGCCAAGGCTCATTGATGCATGTGGGGAGTGAAGGCTGGACCATGTGGTCTGTTCAGATGAGCTACTGTAGCTCAAATTGCTCAAGAAGTTAATGCTGGTTCTGATAGAAAGGTGTCAGAATATACAGTGCATCGCAGTTTGTTGCATATGGGCCTGCATAGCCGCAGACCAGTCAGGGTGCCCATGCTGACCCCTGTCCACTGCCGTAAGTGCCAACAGTGGGCACGTGAGCATCAGAACTGGACCACGGAGCAATGGAAGAAGGTGGTCTGGTCCTATAAATCTCTTTTACATCACGTGGATGGCCAGGTACGTGTGCGTTGCTTACCTGGGGAACAAATGGCACCAGGATGCACTATGCGAAGAAGGCAAGCTGGTCTTTCAGCAGGATAATGTGCCCTGCCACAAAGCAAAAATGCTTCAGGAGTGGTTTCAGGAGCACAACAACAAGTTTGAGGTGTTGACTTGGCCTCCATATTCCCCAGATCTCAATCCAATCGAGCATCAGTGGGATATGCTGAACAAACAAGTCCGATCCATGGAGGCCCCACCTCACAACTTACAGGACTTAAAGAACCTGCTGCTAACATCTTGGTGCCAGATACCACAGCACACCTTCAGGGGTCTAGTGGAGTCCATGTCTCGACGGCAAAAGGGGTACGTATTAGGAAGGTGTATACAAATGGTAAATGGACTGCATTTATATAGCGCTTTCAACAGACCCATGGCCATCCAAAGCGCTTTACATATTGCCTCACATTCACCCATTCACACACCGACGACGGTGTCAGCCATGCAAGGCGCCATCCAGCTCGTCGGGAGCAGCTGGGGTTAGGTGTCTAGCTCGTGGACACCTCGACACTTTGTCAGGTGGAGCCGAGGATGGAACCACCAACCTTCCGGTTTGAAGACAACCTACATGAACCACTGAGCCATTGCCGCCCAAATAAAAAACAATTAAAAATATTAATAGTATCTCATTGATACTAAAACAGAGATACTTGACTGAATGATTACAAATTGTACACTCTATAACCTATATGTTTAACCTGGCTTAACCTATCCTAAATAGACATAACAGCCAAAACTAGCATACAAGTATATGGAATTAGTTTTTGCAAAGCAGAACCTATAATAAAAAAAAACATTAACATTAATTCAATAAATTTTCAGCTCACCTGACTTTTTAAATACACCTGATAACATCTGTCCATCACTCTTTCCATTAGTTCCGTTATAATGTCCACCACCACCTCCTCACCCTCCTCCTTTGTGAGCATGCTGGTCCAAGTGGACTCGGTTAGGAGGCCCGGTACAATGTCCACCGTCTCATCGGCCTGGGCCGCGGGTGGCAGTGGAGCTGCACTAACTGGGGCAGAATCAGTGCGGCTTTTATCGCCCCGCGATTTGGCAGCTGATCGACGCATGGTCTTCACTTCTCTGGCAAAAATAAAATAAAAATAACTGGGCGCAGAGGGAGAGCAAAAATGCAGTCTTGGCTTGCTTTGGGAACATGCAATATGTATCTGCCTATGCTAATGCAGTACAATGTAGAATAAACAATATGATAAATGAAGGAAGTTGTCAAAATGGGTAAATCTCAGTAACTATAAAGTTTTGAAGTAAAATAAAATTATTAAAATGTTTGTTTTCTCTATTAATGAGGCTAGAGTGTCTGAATTCAGAATATAATACTAGTATACTACTTTTACTACTATTGTGCCATATAAATTACATGAGTGAAATAGTAAGAGTACTATGCTACATGCTATCTTATCTACTCCTATTCTGTTATATAGTATGCAAAAGCAGTACGTCAAAAGAGTATGTCCGAATACATAGTATTTGAGAAACAGTAGGCGAAAAGTACTGGATGACGTACTACGTTCTGTAGAGATTCTAAAGTGCGCAATCGATGGACACTTTACTAGTAGTACCCATAGTCATACTATAGAACATACTTTTTTTAACAGTCTAAAGTAAATTCAAATTTAACCGAGTGCCCACTCAGACATGCAATTTCAGACCAGGGTAACAATACTTGTGAAATAATCATTAAATTTGCCATATTCATTTAAATATGTGAAATTACACATTTAATGGAGTTGCAATGTAGTACATTTAATACAATGACTTTAAATAAAATAGTATGTTAGTCAGCATCAAAATAAGCATGACAAAAGATTGTTAAAACAATGATTTTGCATGTAGGCCTACTTTATTGAAAAACAAAGATGACTTTTTAAAAGTGTAAGTTATTTAAGTTAAGAAACAATGAAAGTGTACTCTCTTTAAGTACACATTTTATTTCATTAATATTGCATTATTATATGCAAGTACAGTTTAATAAAAGGCTATATTAGGGTGGTCCACAAAAAGTTGTAATTTCAACTATGGTACCCTCTCAGTTTGTTACTTAGCCCTATTGGAATTATGCTGAAAAATATTGGTTTAACTGACTAACATTTAGAGGTTGCTCAGTGCTCTTGAGTTTTGTTTATTTCCGTTGTTCACCTCCTGTTCCCAGAAGGTAAAGAAGAAAGTTAAACACATCAGATAAGTAGTCAGCAAATGCAATATGTATTAGAAAACAACACATTAAAGTAATTAACTGTGGGAGAATGAAGATGGAGCAAGTAGAACATTTCTAATTAAATTCAAAAAGTTTCAAATCATAAGTCAAAATTCAGTTTCAGTTTTTATGGCAGCCACCATTTAAAGTCCTCATGAAATCAAAACTGACCCTATTTACTTTGTTAGCACACATTACAGGTCTTAGGGTGAACAATTAATCCAAGTTAATACACAGAAAAAAAATTGTTTGTCGCGGTAATCTTGAAATCTGAAAAGTAACTTCCGGTCTGGAATGGCGTTCCTTCTCAGATGATGTCAGTTTGACGGCTTAGGTTTGAAAATGCGTAACCACTCCCCTCCAACCGTTAGTCTGCTATGAGCGAGAGATGGAGAGGAGGAGCGCTGAAGTAAAACCCTGCCCTCTATTCAATATTCCGCTTCACTTGGAAATACATCACAGCACTGAAGAAAACTCACTTGCTACTTCCGGTTCACTGGGACTTTAAATGTTTATATTTCAAAAACCGAATTGGAGTAGAACTATGATTATGTAATTGTAAAGTTAATATTATAACTTTATAAAAAATAATAATAATAATAATTGAGTGAAATGTCTGTCAGGAAGTGAAGTGAATGTGCAAACAAGATAATAAGTAAATAATAGAAGTGAAATAAAAAAAGTAAAATAAATAGAAAAATCCAACACATCATACCTGAGTCCTGGATTCTTGATATTCTTGCACAACCAACAGAAATCGTAACGTGAAACATAATTCATCTTGAACAACCTCTGAATTCCATTCAAATTCAATAAAACTTGGCAGGAGTCATTGTTATATGAAGGGTAAAAGAACTAAAGGTACCATGCAAAGTTTTAATCATTTAATTTTTTACATTACATTGTGGACCACCCTAATATACATTTTAAAATACTTGAAGTACACAGCAGGTGCACATTTGCACACTTCAATTAAGCACACTTTCACAAGGAACGCTTCTAAAGTCATACAATTGAATTAATCTGAATTTGCAACAACATTTTTAAAACTGTTTCAGCATTAAGCACTCGTCACATTACAGATGACATGCTATATCGGTAACATTAAAAACCTTACCTGTATATCTGTTGTTGATCCTGGTTGCCAAGCAGCAAGGCGCCTCTGACGATGACGTCAGCGGAAACGACGAGCTACTGCAGCCATATCTCACAGCCATTTCAGAACAGCAATATTAGGCCAACGGTCTACGGGCAGAGTTTTACAACAGAGCTAAGTAGCACAGAATTATGGCGGAGAGCACGGTACGTTGGTGGTTTTGTAATGTTTTGTTTATTTTAAAATTATCGCTGAACGCTAGCACTTTTGGTGCACGCGCGGCTTCTACTTGAAAAGGCGGTCTGGAGTCTGCAGTGCCATGTTGATTTGATCGCGACCAGTGCGAAATCACGGAAGTGAATCCTTCTTGGTTACACTTGTATCGTTGCAAACTCTCTGTTGCAGTTCCTGTTGTAAAATAAATGTTTTAACGCTTCTTGAAATGCATTCTCCCTATCTCTAGCTCATTCTCTCAATGTGTGTGTAAAGTTCTGCAAATAAACAAAGTAGCGAAATTAATAGACCAGTGAAGTTTGAATCTTCTTTTTCTGAGTCCTCGGAATTATTGTAAATACGAGTTTCCTAGGTGAAAATTGCACATGAACGCCCTGCCATTTGGAAAATTGAGTGCGATGAGCTCGTAATAACGACTTCAGATGTGCACGTGAAGGCAGCATATTTATTGTGCCGCTATTAAACGGATGATGATGACTCCAATCTAACGCGGTCCGGTGTGACAGAGCTTTTAAAGAGTCAGTTCACACAAAAAAAAATACATTCTGACTTGATTTACTCACCCTCAAGCCATTCCAAACCTAGAAAACGTTCTTTGAAACACAAATTAAGATGTATTTAATCAAACCTGAGAAATTGTGTCCCTTCATTCAAAGTCCATTCCTCTAAAATGTACATGCTTCAAAAAGTTAATATGAGATTGTAAGTCACTTTATATGATGAACAGATTCATTTAGGATTTATTCACATAAATATTGATCAACACACATACACAGAGCACATAAAAAATGCTTGTGCACCAAAACCAATGAGGTTTGTTCTCACATGTGACACAAGCATGTATAACTTCCTTCAGAATCAATGAGGTCCTTGGGTATATGTGAGTTGATAAAACTTATGAATGAAAGTCTCAGTTAAATTGGTTTATCATATAAAGAGATGTTTCTCTTAATAATCTATATGGATTACCATAACCATTTCTTTATTAGCGCTTGAAGTGTCAACATTTTGGCTACATAGACTTTCAATGGTGGGACAGAAATCTCAATAATAATATCTTAATTTGTGTTTCGAAGATGAATGGAAGTCTAATGTTTTGAACCTCTATGGCCAACTAAATTTAGTCATTTAGCAGATGCTTTTAAATGAAGACAAAATGTTCATTTTGGGGTGAACTATCCATTTAATCCATACTGCCATACCTATCTCTATGCAGTGCCTGGTTAAAAGAAATGTTGTCTTAACTATGTTTTTTCTTTCCTTTGCAGGGACATATTACAATTCAGAAAGGTCAAACATTCCCTCAGTTGCAGAGATGCACAAAATGCTGCAACAATTTTCATTGTCCCTTTTGTATGGCCAGTGTATTTAAACCCAGCAGACTGGACAAAGTCAAATTACATCTGAAAAGCCACTGTAAAAAAGCAGTTGTCCATAGAGGTATGAGTATATAGCGTATAGGGTACATACACTCTTCGTCATGCTCCTCAAACAATTCCTGAACAATGTGCATAGTGTGGCAGGGTGCATTATCCTGTTGAAAAATAACAGGGACTGCCGTCAGGGAACACCATTGTCATGAAGGGGTTTACCTGGTCTGCAGCAATGTTTAGAAAGGTGGTACATGTAACTTTACATCCACATGAATGGCTTTACTCAAGGTTTGCCAGCAGAACATTGCTCAGAGCATCCACTGGCTTTCCACCATCCATAGTGCCTCCTGGTGCATCACTTCCCCAGTTAAATGGCGCACACGGCCGTCCATGTAAAACAAGACTCATCGGACCAGGCCACATTCTTCCACTGCTCCAAGGTCCAGTTCCAACACTGGCATGCTCATTGTAGGCGCTTTCAATGGTGGATAGGGGTCAATATAGGCACTCTTATTGGTCACAGCCACATATGCAGCACAGTGCGATGCACTATTCCACCCATAATCATCATTAAAATTGTGTGTGACTTGGCTCGGACCAGATGGCGTAGCCTTTGTTGCCATCATCCATTGATGAGCCTTGGACGCCCAACACCCTGTTGCCAGTTTGTGGTTTGTCCCTCCTCTGACCACTGTTGGTAAATTTTCACCACTTCTGACTGGGAGCATTTCACAATTCCTTGCCGTTTCAGCGATACTCTGACCCAGGCGCCTTGCCATATCAATTTGACCCTTGCCAAAGTCGCTCAGATCTTTATTCCTACCCATTTTTCCTGCATCCAAAACATTGATTATGAGAACTGATTGTTTACTTACCATATAATCTACCCAGACCTTAATATGTGGCCTGGTTTGGAGATTATCAGTGATATTCACGTCACCTGTGAATGGTCATAATGTTTTGGCTCATCAATGTATGTAGCATAAATATATTGTACCTCAATATTTTACTAATATACCAATATATGTTTTTTTGTTTGTTTTTTTAGACTTCACTTTTCACAGGTGTGGACTTGGCTGTAGAGCATCACTTCATTTCCACTGTATGTACTGTTCATCAACAATTATGAGGAGAGATGATTTTAAAAACCATTTACAAGTCTGTAAACATAATCCACATTCAGAATCAGCCACAAAAATGCTGTCAAGCATCAGTACGGCAGTGACCGCTCGAAAAATCGTAAACACACCATCAATCATCAATACAGCAGGGACAGTTCCTGCAATCATATCCACGCCATCAGCCACCAGTACAGACGTGACCACTTTGGGGATCAAAGATGGACCGTCGCCCACCAGTAAAGGAAAGATACGCGTGCGGCCTGTTATTAAAAAAAGATGCCCAATGTGCAGTGTCCTCATCAATAAAAACAATCTACAAAAACATATTGAACGGAAACACTCCGATCAGTCAGAATTGGACATTGGTGACACATTTCAGCTTACAAGCCAGTGTATAGACGAGACAAATGGGATATTTACAGTTCTTAAAGTTGTAAAAGGCCACAGCGTCCCGCTTCACGTACAATACAAGACAATGGGAGAAAACCACGAAATTCTCTGCGAATCGAACGAGTGCCAGTTTAACATAGACATTGCGCAGAGGAGTGGTATCACGTCGTACCAGTGCGTGCATATCAGTGCAGCAAGCTTTTGCAAGTCTTCAGCTGAACCAATCTCACTCAAGGAAGAAGTTTTAGCAGAGATGGTGAGAGGAAAATGGTTCAGCGAGAAAAAGAAAAAAGAATGCCTTGCTCTGCAACAGCTTGCCAATAGTAGCTGCATACCACTTTCCGTTAACACCTCGACTGGCATCTCAACAACAAAACAGTTCATTTCGGTTTTTGAGCCCATTGTGTCCTCCTTTAGTCGTTTGGGCCGTGTCATGGTTGTTTATAACACCAAATTGAACACGTGGCACTGTCCCTGTACCAAAGTGCGACGCTCATGTCTGCACAAATATGTTGCCAAATGGCATCTATTTCAAACGCACCGTGAGCTATTGAGTACTGATGGATCACCACACTACACACCACATTCAGAAGAGGAAGGCGTCACAGAGGACATTCATGTGTATCCCCCGAAAGGCCTGGGACTGGAGTATATGGTGAATTACATTCTTCAGATCAAAAAGATGCCTACTGTTCTTCCAGAAGATATGCGCATACCATCACCATACAAGGATTACCCACGAAACCTTTGTCCGAATGAAACCTTATGCCAGGGATGTCCAGGTGAAGTTCCTCTCAGTGATCCTATACTAATTACACAAAACGCCAAGATAGTGACCAATTGGTGCATTATTGAAGGTAGGATATATTGTCCTTATGCTTGTGCTCTATTCAGCTACATTGTCCTTTAATGTATTAAGATTCAGGATTCAAGACTTTTATTTGTCACATAAAATTCAACTTGTTTTAATTGCTAGATGTTGCCACATACTGCAAGCAGTGCCCGCAGTGTGGGATGTTTTATCGTTACCAAGAGTGGAAAGACGGCCTCCATAACTTCAATGATCACATCGTCCTTGACATACCTTTGTGCTTAACCTTCAGGAACCTTCTACAGGTAATCTTCAGTCTATTCAGGCTATATCAGAGTCAGTGATGTGATTCTTTTTCTGTCCTATTTATTTATTCAAAAATGTCTTGGTGGTACAACTGTCCTTGTAAATAAAACCTTAAGTAGTTTGGCATAATATTTTATTATTATTTTAAATAAACTATTTCAATAAAACTGGTTAATATTTTAAAACTTTTTTCCAACCAATTCAAGAAATAAATGATCATAGAGAGGATTCCATGTGTAATATTTTCATAAGTGCTATATAAAAGTATCCTAAAGTGTACCTCTTTTTCACAAGAGATACAAAGAGTACATGATATCTCTCTCTCTCTCTCTCTCTCTCTCTCTCTCTCTCTCTCTCTCTCTCTCTCTCTCTCAGGTCCATACTTCAGTGAGCAGAGCAGTTGAATTTTTACAGCTTATGACAGGTGTGGAGTTTCCACCTCCAGACACAATGCTGCAGGCATATTTACAGTTTGAAGCCCTCACAGATCATGAATACAAGTATTCATGCCCCTCCTGCGGCGATCATCCCCCAGTGGTGATCTTGGGTGTACACAAACCGGGCGCTTCTCACTTATCAGGTAAAAATTTGATAATGTTGTTCATCTGCCAGTTTGTTTCTTTGATACTTTTTTTGACATGTTTTTGTCATAGTGAAATACTCACGTTATGTTTTCAGAAAATTGCATTAAAGAACCGCCAGAGAATTTTAAAGGGGAGGTCAATCTGGAAAAGTTCTGGGAGGCATTATCCAAAGAGATGATTTGTCGAGGATTTGTTGAAAGTACATGCATACAGTGCTTATTACACTATATTGTGAACTGTTGAAAAGAATGCTTTATCAGATTTTTTTCCCCTACTGTTTTAGATGGAGGATGTAATCCATTTGCAGTTCCACCAAATTATCACTTTTGGGCTCCTTGGATAGGCAAGAACACACGGCAGTCAGACACTGTGCTAAACACAGAGTTTGAGAAAGTTTGTGCTTCAAAGTCTGCAACAGAGATTTTAGAAATGACAGTTACAGAGGATAGAATCAATGAAGAACTTTTCAAACAGAAGGTTTGCTTTATGAGTAGAACATCACTTGTAATGCTTTTTTAATGAATAAATTCAAATGAACAATTATGGAATAATATTCTTTTTGATAGGATGATGTGATTAGAAGTTTATGCAACGAATGTGGTGTGGACTCCACCGGATCTCGCAGTGATCTCCTTCTTAGATTGGCCAGTGAAATGAAATCCAGGCAAACATGCGACAAAATCTATGCAAAAATCTGGAGTTGTTCTGGTGAGCTTAATGTTTATTCTTCTGTTTTAACTGCATTCCTGTAAATATGTGTTATTGTGGAATTATTGCCAATATATTATATGACAACTGCTTCTAATATTTAAACAGGAAATTATATCATGGAAAGGATCCTGCAGAGCCTCATTTTGTGTCAAGGTCAACAAGTTCCATAATTTTAAATAAAATAATTTGATCTGTTAAAGACAAGGCAAAGTTGGTAAAAATGATCTATTTCCTATAAAATATTTATGAATTAATAATTAATTCATAATTAACTATTTTCTATTTTAAAATGAAAATATTTAATGTATTCCTGTGATGGAAAGCTGAATTTTCAGCATCATTACTCCAGTCTTCAGTGTCACATGATCCTTCAGAAATCATTCTAATATGATGATTTGATGCTCACAAACATTTCTTATCATCATCAATGTTGAAAACAGTTGCTGCATAATATTTTTGTGAAAACTGTAATGCTTTACTCTTTACTGTCACTTTTGATCAATGTAATGCATGCATATTAATTTCTTTAAAGACAAAAATTCTTACTGACCCCAAGATTTAGTGTATTTTAAAAGTTTAAAAAATAATAATATTAATAAAGGATATAGATTTAAATATTTAAATGATTTTTCCTTTTCTTTGTTCAATTTGTCACTGACCCACTTTTTATCATTAAATGTTACTGTGGCGAGGTAAACGAGCGAGAGACGTGGGAGGAGCGAGCGAGACCGGTGCGTGATTGAGAACGAGCGTCACCTGCGAGGTCACAAATTCTTCTCTCTTTTTTTTTTCTGTCCATTTTTAGGAGGCTGGGGAGTCATTATGTGCCCCTGTGGAATTGTTTACAGTCTAAAATGCAATCTCCGAGCTGCGGGCCCTCGAGACTTTGCCGATTTGCTGTTATCATGGCAACATATGCCTAATGTCATAATTTATGACTTTGCGCAGGGTCTTGCTACACACACCAATCTAAGGGCACCGGAAAAGGTTCCCATCTCTCCATTTGAAGGACAATTGGTGGAGCCATCTCAAGCTAACATAGAACTGGCCAAACGTGGACAGCTGAAAGTGTCACTGCCTTGGCTGGGTGAAAAAATGGGAATGACGGATCCTCACGGACACCCGGTAACCGGTTCGTCTGATCATTACGTACTTCATGAAAGCAACACAAAGGACAGCAGAGATGTTCTGAGGAAGCCCACACTTGTGCCTCAGCTGGCTGGCAAAGTGAATGGTGAGGCTGCAGAGCAACTATTTTCTAAAATGAAGAAAAACAACTACTTCTTGAACACGTCATCAACGCATGTGTTTCTAATGAGGAACATCATTCACCACTATAATGAAAACAAGGCCAACAAAGCGAGCACCAGATTAACAAAGAGTTCTGGATCCAACTTGCTGACTGATGCATATGGACAAGCTGTGTTGGGTAAATTTAGATGTAAATGATATCAAACAACATCAGAAATGTAGTGGAGAGACATTGATAAATAAATACAGACTTGTAACTTTAGATTTGTTTGTGTTGTAATAGAAAATGGAACCATAAGCACAGATGTGAATGAGGACTCAATCCTGCCATCTCTGATGGACCTGAGCAGCGGTACGTATTTTTATTGTCCTATAAATTATCCTAATGATGTGTTGCAACAAACAGTTGCCAGTAGTTACTTTTTAATGTATTAATAGCACATGTGTTCCATATGACAGTGTTGCAGTCGAGTTCAGAGAAGGTTGAGTCTGAGTCGAGACCGAGACCAGAGAAAATCCACAAACAACATTAGAACTTAATTGGATTAACTTTTTAGTTACGGAGGGCGTGCACAGAGTGACTGCAGAGAAATTGCTGCCTTTTTAATGCAATGTGAATGTGCCGGAGGGAGAGAGGGTGGGTGGCCTTCTGTCAGACATTTGGAGATGCTCATTGTTGAGACTGTAATCTGTATCTGTATTAATTTTACTATTTAATTAAACAAGATTTGGTTTTCTCTGTGACATTTTTGTCCTACTTTGTAAACAGTAAATATATTAAAATGACACAGTTGAGACAAATAATGTAGCCATGTGACTTTCTCGAAAGCAGGATCACTACAGGTTGATGGCAGGTAGACACAGCGTAAAATAGAAGCGAGAGCGGGCGGGAACCTGATAGTCTATGTACTAACGTTAGTCTCAAGTCATGTGCAGTTGTGCACAAGAAAATCTCCAATCATTGGACGTGTCAATCAAACATCAATTTAAAGAATTATTAACATACAGTAATAATCATGAAATATTTTGAATGGGACTCGAGTGGACTCGGGAATAAGTCCAATTCCTAATATGTTCGAGTACGAGTTAATACAGAGTCCAAATGCACATGAGTCCATGATAAGACCAAGACCATTAAAATGTGGTCTCAAGACCGAGTCCGAGTCTCGAGTACTACAACACTGCCATATGAATCTATATATATATATATATATATATATTAATGTGTTCGTATTGTTCTTTTCTGTCTTGAAGCTTGACTGGAAGTTCAGTACAGACAACCCACTGGAATTGGAAATAATATTGTACATTTTGTTACTTGTGGCTAAAACCAAAAGACCTTTACCTTTATGATAATTTTTTCCTAATAATTAATAATTGCATTCAAAGATTGCATTGTGATTTCTGGATACTGGATGTTATTTATGTGTTTTTTTGTTTGTTTGTTTTTATGTAGACATCACATTATTCTCTGCAAATTGCTTGGAAGTTCACTGTTTTATTTTATTTAATTTTTCTGCAGTTAATATAGTTGAAATTTAGTTTGAGTATTTCAGTTGTGATGTTTAATTTATTTTAGTTGTACTTAAAGTAGTATCAATGTGGATGCCATATTTTAATTTTAATTTAATTATAATTCATTATTGAATGTTTTTTTGTGTTAAATATGATTAAACATTCATGACTACAAATGTAAACTTTGTGTCCTTAAGTACAGTTTGCAACATCACAAACAAGAAAGGAATTATATTATCACAGTTAAATATTTATTTAAATGTAATGAAGCATAGAGGTAGATTTTTATAGGGGCAATAACATTTTGATTTCATTTGTTTATATATATATATATATATATATATATATAAATATATATATATATATATATATATATATATATATATATATATATATATATATATATATATATATATATATATATATATATATATATACACTGACCTAAAGGATTATTAGGAACACCATACTAATACTGTGTTTGACCCCCTTTCGCCTTCAGAACTGCCTTAATTCTACGTGGCATTGATTCAACAAGGTGCTGAAAGCATTCTTTAGAAATGTTGGCCCATATTGATAGGATAGCATCTTGCAGTTGATGGAGATTTGTGGGATGCACATCCAGGGCACGAAGCTCCCGTTCCACCACATCCCAAAGAAGCTCTATTGGGTTGAGATCTGGTGACTGTGGGGGCCATTTTAGTACAGTGAACTCATTGTCATGTTCAAGAAACCAATTTGAAATGATTCAAGCTTTGTGACATGGTGCATTATCCTGCTGGAAGTAGCCATCAGAGAATGGGTACATGGTGGTCATAAAGGGATGGACATGGTCAGAAACAATGCTCAGGTAGGCCGTGGCATTTAAACGATGCCCAATTGGCACTAAGGGGCCTAAAGTGTGCCAAGAAAACATCCCCCACACCATTACACCACCACCACCAGCCTGCACAGTGGTAACAAGGCATGATGGATCCATGTTCTCATTCTGTTTATGCCAAATTCTGACTCTACCATCTGAATGTCTCAACAGAAATCGAGACTCATCAGACCAGGCAGCATTTTTCCAGTCTTCAACTGTCCAATTTTGGTGAGCTTGTGCAAATTGTAGCCTCTTTTTCCTATTTGTAGTGGAGATGAGTGGTACCCGGTGGGGTCTTCTGCTGTTGTAGCCAATCCGCCTCAAGGTTGTGCGTGTTGTGGCTTCACAAATGCTTTGCTGCATACCTCGGTTGTAACGAGTGGTTATTTCAGTCAAAGTTGCTCTTCTATCAGCTTGAATCAGTCAGCCCATTCTCCTCTGACCTCTAGCATCATCAAGGCATTTTTGCCCACAGGACTGCCACATACTGGATGTTTTTCCCTTTTCACACCATTCTTTGTAAACCCTAGAAATGGTTGTGCATGAAAATCCCAGTAACTGAGCAGATTGTGAAATACTCAGACCGGCCCGTCTGGTACCAACAACCACGCTCAAATTTGCTTAAATCACCTTTCTTTCCCATTCTGACATTCAGTTTGGAGTTCAGGAGATTGTCTTGACCAGGACCACACCCCTAAATGCATTGAAGCAACTGCCATGTGATTGGTTGATTAGATAATTGCAATAATGAGAAATTGAACAGGTGTTCCTAATAATCCTTTTGTGTGTGTGTGTGTGTGTATATATATATATATATATATATATATATATATATATATATATATATATATATATATATATATATATATATATATATATAATATACACAGATCAGGCATAACATAATGACCATTGGCAGGTCAAGTGAATAACACTGATTATCTCTTCATCACGGCACCTGTTAGTGGGTGGGATATATTAGGCAGCAATTGAACATTTTGTCCTCAAAGTTGATGTGGTAGAAGCAGGAAAAATGGATAAGCGCAAGGATTTGAGTGAGTTTGACAAGGGCCAAATTGTGATGGGTCAGAGCATCTCCAAAACTGCAGCTCTTGTGGGGTGTTCCCAGTCTGCAGTGGTCAGTATCGATCAAAAGTGGTCCAAGGAAGGAACAGTGGTGAACCGGTGACAGGGTCATGGGTGGTCCAAGGCTCATTGATGCATGAGGGGAGCAAAGGCTGGCCCGTGTGGTCCCATCAAACAGACGAGCTACTGTAGCTCAAATTGCTCAAGAAGGTAATGCTGGTTCTGATAGAAAGGTGTCAGAATACACAGTGCATCGCAGTTTGTTGCGTATGGAGCTGCATAGCCGCAGACCAGTCAGGGTGCCCATGGTGACTCCTGTCAACCACCGAGAGCTCCAACAGTGGGCACGTGAGCATCAGAACTGGACCATGAAGCAATTGAAGAAGGTGGCCTGGTCTGATGAATCACTTTTTCTTTTACATTACGTGGATGGCACTTACCTGGGGAACACATAGCACCAGGATGCACTATGGGAAGAAGGCAAGCTGGCAGAGGCATATGCTTTAGCCAATGTTCTGCTGGGAAACCTTGGGTCCTGTCATCCATGTGGATGTTACTTTGACATGTACCACCTACCTAAGCATTGTTGCAGACCATGTACACCCTTTCATGGAAACGGTATTCCCTGGTGGCTGTGGCTTCTTTCAGCAGGATAATGCGCCCTGCCACAAAGCAAAAATGATTCAGGAATGGTTTGAGGAGCACAGCAAGTTTGAGGTGTTGACTTGGCCTCTAAATTCCCCAGTTCTCAATCCAATCGAGCATCTGTGGGATGTGCTGAACAAACAAGTCTGATCCATGGAGGTCCCACCTCGCAACTTACAGGACATAAAAGATCTGCTGCTAACATCTTGGTGCCAGATACCACAGCACACCTTCAGGGGTCTAGTGGAGTCCATTCCTTGACGGGTCAGGGCTGTTTTGGCAGCAAAAGAGGGACCAACACAATATTAGGAATTATTGTTATGCCTGATCAGTGTATAGGCTATATATCTTAGAATTATTTATATGCAATTCTTTCAATTCAGGAAGCTTTATTGGCATGCCAAAAAATACAATTTGTATTGCCAAAGCATTAAAACAAGATTATTTATAACAACTGAACATCGGAGTAAAGCATGTATAGATAGAATAGTAATAATAATAGAACTAAATAAAAGACAATATCAAATGTACACATGGCTAGATATAGCAGAAATAATAATAATTTAATATAATAATAAAATAAAGAATTGTAATAATAAATTAAAAATATATATAATACAGAAATCATGTAACAACTAAACTTAGAATTTAAACATTATGGGAGTCTGCTCTACTCTGATACATGAATCATTATCTCTCTCTCTCTCTCTCTCTCTCTCTCTCTCTCTCTCTCTCTCTCTCTCTCTCTCTCTCTCTCTCTCTCTCTCTCTCTTTCAGTGCTGCATGAATTTACTGTGGATGTGTTTAACAATGATAATGGTTGTTTATTATTATTAAGCAAACAAACGTAATCCTAAATAAATTACGCTCCAACACTGTAGGTGGCGCAAATGTAATAATGTATCATTGGCTCCGCCCGGAGACAGCTGGCCTGGTACTGCTGTCACGCCCGCTCAGGTTGATGTTACTGCACTGGAAAGCGGAGTTTGTACACAATAGCGATGGCAGAAATATCCCTTTATCTCTCCAGCGTCAGTGTAACTGTGACACATGATATGGACCCAAACAAGGTAAATTATATATTTGACCAATTTAAATCATGCGTAACGTTACATGACTGTATGACTCGGATAAATAATTTATTTTACTCTAGATCCCAATAAATCATATTGAAAGTCTGCTCATTTTTATTGTATTGATATCACTTAGAATTTAACTGAAGCATTCCTATTGTACCAGGAATAATTGTCCCGGTCTTTTCTATCATTGCAAAGCTAAAAACTGATTAGTGCTTATGATTATTCACATAGAAATTAAAGCCGGTCAGATGTGCTTTTCTCTCAAAAAGTACTACATTATATATATATATATATATATATATATATATATATATATATATATATATATATATATATATATATATATATGATATGATATGGTATAGTTATTATAACTGTCGTCTAATAAAGAAATGAAAATGTCTGAAAGTTTTGAAGCGGGGCCATTTTTTCTTTCTTTTTTTTTTTTTTTTTTTTAAGCAGACCCATGAATATTTCATTTGATATTAAAATAAACACAACAATATTGTGGTATTTTGGAAACTACTTTTAATGGCACTATAGGGTAACTGTCTTCCATCATTCCAGTTTAAAACCCCATCATATTGTACATAATCAACTTTACCTAATTTAGATGATCTGTGATGTGTGACTGTGAACAGAGCTCTGGAAAAGAGAAAGAATATGAGTGTGTGGAGCTTGGTGATCTAGACAGAAAAGAGAAGACCCCACGCCGCATTATTCATTTCTCCAGTGGGGAAACCATGGAAGAATACAGCACAGATGAGGAGGAGGAAGACAAAAAACAGAACGCAAAGAAAGAGCTTCTGTCTTCCATAGACACAGTATGTGTGTTTAAACAAATCCTCTGAATCTGAATGGCCCTTAAAGGGATAGTTCGCCCATTCTGTCATCATTTACTCACCCTCATGTCATTCCTAACTTGTATGACTTCTGTGAAATGCAAAAGACGTTCTTTAGATAAACTTCTTTTGTGTTCCAAGAAAGTTGGTTTGAGACAACATGAGGGTGAGTACATTGTTGGGTGCATTATCCAGATAAGAAAATATAAGAAGACAGTGTAAAGGCTAGAGTATAACAGTACATAAATATAACTGTATTTTTTATCTTTGTTTTAAAGTCTAAGCTGACTTGGGGCCCGTATGTCTGGTTTCAAATGTGGAGAGCAGCTTCAACCACTATATCGGGTAAGTCTGTGGAACATGTTACAAAATCTGTGACTTTCTTCAGATTAAAAATATATTTGCTGAAATATTCTGCGTGTGATAGCCAATATCTATCATGTTATCCTTCTTTCACTGATATAGTATTTGTTACAGATTTGTCGCACAAAAAGTCATCAATTAATTATGCTTTAGTATGTAATGTTGCTGTTTGAGCATGAAAAATATCTGCAAAGTTACAAAGCACAAAGTCACTCAAAAGGGAGTTTTTTTTTTATTAGTAAGCACTGTTTCTGAACTCCCTGAAACACCTCGATTGTAGTCTTGGTTTTTCTTCCGGGAACTAAATAATTAGAGGCTAGGCCACAAAGAATTCATATGTTGTATCATTTTACGGGAAACAAAGGATGCATTTGGAGGCCGCATTTGAAGGAGTCTTTTCGAATTGACATTTCTGAAACACGCTCAGAGCAGTTGACCAATCACAACCTGTCGGTCCAGCCGACTAATCAGAGCACATTGCACTTTTCAGAAGAAGGGCCTTCATAGACACAGGAACTAGACAGAGGGCCCTATTTTAAAGGCATTGTCTGAAGCGCATGGCGCAGGTGCACTTAGGGTGTTTCCGAATCCACTTTTGCTAGTTTAATGACGGAAAAAACGGTCTGCGAGCCAGGCGCATGGTCTTTAAGGGTTGTACCTAGTCTCTTAATGAGTCATGGGTGTGTTTTAGGCATAACGTGAAATAAACCAATCAGAGTCTCATCTCCCATTCCCTTTAAAAGCCAGCTGCGCTTGTACCATGGTGGATTCGATATTTACATGGCGGAATTTGAAAGCGGATAGACTGAACGCTTCTCCAGAGAGGAATCCTTTTATTTTAAATATTTAAAAATGTTTGTGTGCTGCTGTGCATCCCAGTGTGTGTAATAAGCAGAGTGTATGCCCATTGTGCACCCGCCTAGAGGTGCATATTACATACATGCCCTTTAAATAACATACTACGCTATTGACTTTAGACAAGGTTTCAGTTGGTCAATGGCGCAGTCGTTTTCAGTTGCTTGAAAATAGCAACACACCAACAATGAGCCTGAACACACCTCGTTTTCAGACCAGCACGCCCATGGGCGAACATGGACGCTGGACATGAAAATGATAACTGCTTCAGGCTGAAACTAGCAAAAAACACTTGCATCACATTGCGCCTGGTGTATGATAGGGCCTAGAGTGTTACTGACAGACTGGGAAGAGACTAGAGGTGCTGCAACAATGTAAAATGTGTAATGTGTTTTGAACATTCAAGCATAAAAGCCTATTCCAGTAGACCCAAGAAAATAAAATCAAGAATTTGTAAAAAGGAATAATAGGGCCTTTTTAACATAACATCTGCTTCTCCTAAATTAGCAACAATTTTGGCTTTTTCTTTTTTTGGAAATAAAACTGTTACAAAATCATATTCACATTCTATGTACAGGCATAATGACTGAAATGTGCATAAGTAATCATGCCTGGGGATTAAAAATGGTTTTCTGGCTTAATGTTTGTGTCTGTGCGATTAGCAATGAAATCTTCCTCGGGCCTTTGTGGATGATGTTAAATGATTATGACATGATGGTTTTGATATTTTATGCAAATATGCAAAACACTGAAACATGTTTGATCTCTAAATATATGAGTATTTTTGTATGCCGCTATCTAGTTTATGTTTAGTAAAGCACCACATCATAAGATTTTCTTTAAATGTTTGAAATCCTTCAGCTCTACAGAGATGCACTAAGCTTTTTTAAAATGTAGCATCTTGAAAAGGCAGAAAATTGAAAATGTTAAACTGTATGGATGGTATGGTGAACACATACACAAAAATTAAAGCAAAACATGTTCAAGCGCTTATTATCTCACACTTTGTTATGGCACATTTAGGTAGTGTCAGACATTTGTAAATATTCATATTCTATAACCATCTACCATCTTACAGCTTGTGACTACCTGGGTGAGCGAATGGCATCACTTTTTGGCATCACAACAGCTAAATACCAGTATGCCATAGATGAATACAGTAGGTCAAAGAGGGAGGTATGGCAGTCATTTATATTCACTTAATATAAAAGACTAATATCAGAATTGTCATATTGTAATGTTTTTTTATTGTTTATTTAACAGGAGGAGAGAGCTGAAGATACACAGCTCTCTGAAGAAGAAGAGCACCTGTTTGAAGAGCAGCAAAATGATGACGATGAGGACCCTAAGACCAACCAGCCCGAGACTAACAGTACTCAAGTGCAGGTGACCAATGAGCTGGACTGTCAGCCGCCTTTAGTACCCAACACAGTTTGCATCCCTGCTCTTGTTACTAGCACTTAACCAACACAAGTACAGTCATATAATTATGGTTTAAACACTAGTCTTTATTCTTTAAAGCACTTACCACAGGGACGTAATCAGGCTCTGTAATAGATTTCATATATTAACTTGTGACTTTGACTGCCTTACTGCACTGATCCTGGGCCAGTGAAACAATATATACTGATCATGGTGCTAATGAGGAGATGAGCCAATTCTTCAGCCTCTGACCAAAAATGAATTTGTTCTGAAATGCCAATACACTAACATGATTACACTGAACATTTCTACATATGTGTTTTTAATTGACTCTGTACAGTATGTATTTTTTATTATTATTAGTGTTATGAAGCATTCGATGGACTTGTCCTCCATCAATACAGAGACACATACCCGTACCTCACACTGAATTTTCAGTATTTATTTAATATACTGTTAATGCTTGATATTTCTTGTTTCATTGTTTGTTTTTTAAAGAGAAAATGTCATTTTTTTACCATTTAGTGTTAACATGAATAAAATACTACAGTATTATATCTTGTGAGATTTAAATGCATCGGTGTTGTTCAGGGTTCCTACAGAGTTTGGAAAATGCTTAATTTTAACCATTACTTTTTCAAGCTGTTTGAATTTTAAAGGTCCATTGTGTAAATGTTTAGCCACCATGTTTCTACAGTAGCCCTAAATAGACAAACTGCTCTACAGAGCGCTAGCTACTCTCTGCTGTTTCAGACAGCGAAATCTTTGTCCTGTGTTGGCCACGGTAGCTTCTCTATGTGCTTTGAAAATGAGGCTAAATGCTCACCTCTAAATGCCGCTAAAATTGACAAACTGAACCTTTAAATTGTATAGTCCTTAAAAATGCTTTATTTATTTTTTTCCTTAGACTGTCCAGTGTGATTTAAAAAAGAAAAAGGTTTTAATGAAAATTAACCTTTATTAAAGATCAAGTCTTGGATACCTAGCGTTAGCCTCATGTTTTAATGTCATACGAGCGCATACAGTCCTGGCGTTGCTAGTGGCAAACTACTGGCAAAATTACTTTAAAATCAATATGTTGTCACTTTAAGTTTTAATACTGTACGGTACTGGAATACTGTACTCTGGGCAATGCGTCTAGTGTTAGACATAAAGCCCAGTTTATACTTCTGGGTTGAGTATATGCCGTAGCTACTGACGTACCCTGACGTGCACCTCCAAAAACCGCAAGCACTATGATTGGTCTGCCAGAACCTCTCCCTCGGGTCAATAAATAAATAAAAAAAATCTGCGATAGGTGTGTGTGTGTGTGTGTGTGTGTGTGTGTGTGTGTGTGTGTGTGTGTGTGTGTGTGTGTGTGTGTGTGTGTCCAGAAATGGGATGATAGTTTCATCCTTAGATCTGCTATATAACACAATATTTTGTAGTCCAGAGCCTTGAGTATGCGGAGCTCTTGATCGTCTAGAGGTAGAACTTTTGTTAAGCGTGCCAGAGGTTTTGGGTTCTAATCCACCATTGTAGCCTATAGTTTATTTATTTTCTCATTAAAACCAAATATGTTAATCAGTGATTGTATATCAAGAACAGGGACGCATTTGGGTGCATTTCGTTTTGTGATTTCAACGGAACGAATGAAGTCTCCGCAACAGCAATAGATTGAAGCGCTTGTCTGTGCATGAGCCACTGATACTGAAAACAGCGGCCATGAGCACTCTGCATGATTTCAAAAATGCATTCCAGCACCAAATCGCCTCTTATTTACCTCTGCTAATCAACTAGAGATGCTTAATTTGTATTAGATACAACAACTCAAGCTGCAAGAAAAGTCATTATCTATTTGCCGCCATCACTGCTGTTGCTACTCCGACAATGTACAGAAGCGGCTTTTGCCTTGATACTGTGGGTTACACCATCAACATGCCCGTGGACACTGCCTACTAGCGGTCTGCATGTGTAATTTCACATTGACGCAGACAACAACGCAGAAGTATAAATGAAAACCAACGCGTGACTTGCGGCGTAGAGGAGACAGCATAGGTCCGACGCAGAAGTATAAATCAGTCTTAAGGCTCTATGTATTAAAGGTGCAGTAAGCGATTTCTGAGAAACGCTGTTGAAAGTGTATTGGACCAAGCAGCACAACACAGTTGAAGCCAATCAGCAGTGTGGGGCGTATCCACTCATGATGGAGGAGGAAAGAAAGTGAG
Source organism: Paracanthobrama guichenoti (assembly GCA_018749465.1). NCBI lineage: Eukaryota > Metazoa > Chordata > Actinopteri > Cypriniformes > Gobionidae > Paracanthobrama > Paracanthobrama guichenoti. Next base: position 13,434,764 of record CM031962.1, on the reverse strand, counting down.
AAAGACTATAGACGGATAGATGGCTGAGAGACATTACAAAACAGAGTAATATCACTGGAAAAAAAGGGTTATATGATCAGGCAAGTGCTTTAGGGCCCAAATTAATATTAGAAAAAAAAAAAATTTTGCGCTGGAGAGAACTGGGATGGCCTGAAAACGGACACAGAGGTTGCATTGTTTCTGCTCTGTATATGAGTTTTGCTGTTTCACAGAACCAAGATATACTGTTGTAATGTTATGTAATGTAATGTCATTGTCTGGAGCTGGTGTGCTGCTGGTGTATATTCTCTTGTGAACTGTATGTACATTTTTTTGTCCTTGACGCTTGTTTGTCGTCTTCACTTTATTTTTCATGAAGCATTATTTTGTTTCGCTTCAGCTGTGATAAAGAGACATCCACTCTTGCATTGCGTGTTCATGCATTTTGGGGGCGGAGCAATGAAGGGAGGGGTGTGTTTGTTTGGGATGATCAACAGTGTTTCTCAGAAATCGCTCACTGCACCTTTAAATGACTTTTAATGAGTAAGTGACTAAATGTGGGAAGATGAGTGATGAGCTATTTTGCAAATATTGTCTTTATCGTGCATATAGCATGTTTTGTGTATAAGAACAGTTACGTTAATAGTTAGATGACTGACTAATTTACGAGCAAGTTTTACCCATCTTCAGTCTAGCTCGCTAATAATTACATTTCATTATTAAAAAAAAATACAATGTCTAATAATCTGACTAGAGTTATAGATAGCAGGCAATAGCAACATTAGCAAATAGTTTTTTTTTTCAACTTAGGCCCTGTCCATAGAGGGCATAGAGGTTCCCAAGCTTCAGACACAGACGATAAAGTCCCACCCTCAGCTGACCGACGCGTCATTATTGGCTGGGGCAACACACCCACTGGCCAAAGGTTTCAGCCCAGAAACGTAGAAAATAAGAAATTACAGGCACAGAACAGTCTCTGTAGACACAAGCAACACCACACACTTCAAGGCGATCATAAGTAATGATTGAGAGGCTTTTTTTTTTTTTTTTATGGGTCTACTTTGTTTTGTTTTTTTGAAAATCCAGCGTAGTGCAAACCAACTGCCCTTGCTTGAAACTGATGGTAAAGTGCTTCACTCTTAAAATATTGTATGAGCCCTGTAAGTTGGATCTGCATGTGTTGTGTGGGTAGATTATGTTCTACAGTGCTCTCCCCTGATAGATGCTGTTTTGTCTTTTGAAACAAAGGTCTCAATGTCTGTGTGGTACTGAAGGCCAGTTGAGCTTGTCCTCAGTGTAACCCTGCTCATTTGAGTAAGGCTGTTTTCTTCCAGACAGAGAGACATTCATTGTGATATGATCCAAATTAGCATTAAAATACTCTATCAGGTATATTTACAGTAAATTGCACAAAACTAATTTTTACTTTGCAAGCACATGATGCATATAAGATAGCAATACAATGAATAATAAAAATAAAACAATGAAGGAATGACTTTGAATACATGTATTTTTATATCATGGTCACACCACATCCATATATATAAAAAAAAATGTTCTGCTTCAAAAGACATCCTAGATCACAGTCTGAAGATGGATATACTGGCACGAGTGGGATTGTTAGTTCAGTCCGCACATGACATGAATCCGCACTATATTTCCAGAAAGGAAGCAGGACCGGGACCACACTTAGGTGGCCCTGCAACCATAAACGGACAAGCTGTGTCTTCATAAATAACAGTTTGGTCTTCCTGTCCCAGAAACGATTCATCAGCTCCAAATGTCCACAGCTCCAATTCTCGCAAGCCTGCTAAATAGGGGGGAGAAATCACAGCGTTAAATTCCTGTTTCACGAGTTCACACTTACAAAGAAGTCGGATAGATTAAGTAGGTAAACGTATTTGGCGTGCTGTCCGGGGAGAGGGCTCTGAGCTTGGTAATTGGCCCGAACGCAGAGTTCCCCCCTGGTAGGAAATCATCCCAAGAAAGATTAAGGGCTCTTTCCACTGGCATTGGATTTCTTCTCTTTAATTTGAGTTCTGCTTGGATGTGTGTGCTTCATGGTTGTTTCTTTCTACTTATCTGGACAGCCCGATAGTAAAGGATGTCAAAGGGAGTCATGAACAGGCAGGCTACAGGCAGCTCTGGATGATGTTGACTGGGTCATGTTCCGAGCAAGTTCAGCTGACGTAAGCGAGTTCATGGATATGGCACTTTGCTTCATCAACACGCTTACAGTGCAAGCCACGCAAACAATAACAATAACGTCCTTCTCAAATCAGAAACCGTGGTTGCACAATTCAATCCGCGTTGCAGTGAACACACGCACTGCCGCTTACAACGCCGGTCTCCTATCGGGGAACATGACTGAATACAGATCGTCCTGCTATGCTCTCCGACGCGCAGTTAAAGCCGCAAAGCTCCGTTATAAGGATCGAGTGGAGTCTCATTTCCAACTCAACGACTCGCGGCGCATGTGGCAGGGTCTGAGGTCCATCTGCTCTTTTGGATCTAAATCCTCTGCAGAGGTGAGTGCTGATCCGTTGCTTGTGAATGAGTTAAACTCTTTCTAAACTTGCTTTGACTGTAACCGCGGCAACGCGACTCCACCAAGTGGCGCGTCAGAGGGAATTACTCAGAGCAGCAACAACCACGTGATCTCTGTCTCGATGAAGTTCGGAGGGCACTCAAGCGTGTGGACGTCAGGAAAGCTGCTGGGCCAGATGGTATTTCAGGCCGTGTTCTGCGGTCCTGTGCTGATCAGCTCGCCGGGTTGTTTGCATCTATCTTTAATGAGTCCCTCGCTACATCTGTGGTCCCCACCTCCTTCAAAAAAATCCACCATCATCCCTGTCCCTAAGAACAGTAAACCCTCTTGCCTAAATGACTATCGTCCAGTGGCTCTCACGGTTATAGTCATGAAGGTCTTTGAGAGACTCATTAAAAACACCATTTGCGCCTTCATTCCTGACACTTTGGACCCTCTTCAGTTTGCCTATCATCCCAATAGATCGACTGAAGATGCCATCTCTCATGTCCTCCACTCCTCCCTCACTCACATCGACAGCAAAAGTGGGAACTACGTAAGGCTGCTATTTATTGACTATAGCTCAGCCTTTAACACCATAGTTCCCATTAAGCTAACCGCCAAACTCCTGGATCTCGGCCTGAATCTTTCTCTCTGCCACTGGATTGAGGACTTCCTCACTGGCAGGCCTCAGGTGGTGAGAATAGGCCAGTCCACCTCCACCTCCATCACCCTGAGTGTGGGAGCTCCACAGGGCTGTGTCCTGAGTCCCCTGCTCTACTCTTTCTACACACATGACTGTTTGTCCACACACAGCTCCACCTCTATCATCAAATTTGCTGATGATACTGTTGTCCTGGGCCTCATTTCCAACAACAATGAGACGGCATACTTGGACGAGGTGGAGCATCTAACATCATGGTGCCAGGACAACTGTCTCTCTCTGAATGTTGGCAAGACCAAAGAAATGATGGTGGACTTCAGGAAGAGACAGCAACGGACATACTCCCCCCTCATGATCAGCGGGTCACCAGTAGAGAGAGTGAGCAGCTTCAAGTACCTGGGAGTAAACATCTCCGAGGACCTGACCTGGACTGCTCACATTCAGACACAGGTGAAAAAAGCCAGGCAAAGACTGTACCACCTGCGCCAGCTGAGGAAATTCAGGGTTTCACCAGCTATCCTGAAAACTTTCTATTTAGGGGCGATAGAAAGTGTTTTAACTCAGTGCATCACAGTGTGGTATGGGAACAGCACCAGTCATGACTGCAAAGAGTCGTGCGAGCGTATCTCAGGGTCAGCTCTCCCGTCTCTGCAGGACGTCTACACCAAATGCTGCAAAGGTAGAGCTACTAAGATCATCAAGGACTCTAATCACCCTGCAAACCCTCATTTCACGCTGCTGCCATCTGGTAAGCACTTCCAAAGCCTGATGGCCAAAACTGAGAGACTCAGGAGGAGCTTCTTCCCCCAGGCCATCAGACTCCTGAACTCAGTCACTTAACATCACGTGACTTCACTTCAGGATATACATACTGACATTGCACTGCATTTTCTGTTCTCGTTGTTACTGTGTAACAACCTGTTATAAACCTGTTTGCACATTATACTCTTATACATTTGTTAACCACATATTTATAAGTCTACAGTTTACTCACTGCAGTTTACTTCACTATTTTATTCCACTTCTTTATTTTTATTTTTTTACTTTTTTCTTCTACTTGACTTGATTATTTATAATTCTACAGATTCTATTCTACATTCTATTATAATTTCCTCCTTGTGTTTTTAACTGTGAATTTGCACTGTCCATAGAGCGGACCTGTTCACATTTCACTGCCGGTTGTATATTCTGTATATAACTGTGTATGTGACAAATAAAACTCTTGAATCTTGAATCTTGAATCTTGAATTGAGTTAACTGCTTTCGGCCAGCAGGGGGCCCCCCAAGCCAGCGGGGCCCTACACATTTGCGTGGTGGTTAACAATACCGACCACGGGGCTATCTAAATATGAAAAAAAGCATCTTTCATATCAGCCGACGTAAACCAGTCTGCAGGACGAATCTGAGAGAGAATTTGCTTCTGTATGGTCATTTTGAACAGGTGCGATTCAGAAGCCTCAAATCAAGAATGGGGCGCAGGCCACCATCCTTCTTTGGTACTATAAAGTAACGGCTGTAGAAGCCGCTCTTGCGTTCTGCCAGTGGGACCAGTTCTATAGCGCACTGTGCTAGCAGACTGAAAATCTCTGACCTCAACATCTAAGCGTTTTATGGTTGAATTGAGGACATTGTTACACCTCTGAAATGAGGGGCCCTGCCAATGAGCTGAAGTTTGTAACTGTTCAGTATATTATCTTTTACCCACTCTGACATGCCATGCCGAAACAAAGGTTGACAGCGGCTGGGGCCCTTTGTGCTGACAACTCGCCTCTTAACAACAGGGGGTTGGCTGTGTGATGTGGGGAAGACGGGAATAAGAGGAAATCACTCTGATGTTGAAATTAGTTTTTGTTCTTTATTGCACTGCACAGTGGAGGGCGTCGCAACACACAGTGTGGTAGTGATGAGCGGACTTTTCCGTTGGTTGTGCAGCGCCCATCTCAGGAACGCAGCTGCAGTTTGTTTTTTATATATATATATATATATATATATATATATATATATATATATATATATATATATATATATATATATATATATATATATATATATATATATATAAACAATAGTATTAATTTATTAACTCTATTAACAATCTAAAAATAAGTAATTTTTCTCACCTGAAAGAAGTTTTCTCTATTCTTTCCTATCAGATTTAGGAAACTTCACCTCGTCAGTGTCTGCAGTTCTACACTGTCGTTATGTGGCATCATAACTGAAAACAGACAGCAGAGGGCAGCAGCAAGGCTAATTTGTTGTCATGACAACCAGATTGCTTGCAACCGAGTGAAAGACGTTCTACAATGAGAGTATTAGGAAATAAACTTGAAATGGTATTTTATTTTTCTGCAAACTATATATTTATTTAAAAGAAAAAAATCATTGAGCTAAAACTAAAACGGCTAAAACTGGGATATAGTTACATTTTAGTCCTCAAAAGGACTAAAACTGTGTTCCTCAAAAGAGCCAGTAGATGGCAATGTTAACCGTTTGTTGTCAAAAAGAGACAAGTATAATAAATCTTACATCACATACAAACCATTGATTATTATTTCTGTTTTAATGTTTAAAGCAGCATCACAGGCGGTATAATAAAAGTTTTAGAGAATTCTGTTATGCAAAACTGGCTGTGTTCGTCATGCATGAATGGACTGCAGATTTACATACACTGAAGATCTAAGCAACGCGTTCTGTTTCCAAGCACTGTCCACTGGGACAAACCACTGTCCTTGATATTTTATAATTTAGCCATTTTTATGGCTTCAGAACACTTGAAATATAGTACAGAAGTTTTATGGAATACCTTTGAACATTTTGGAGCTCAACGGAGCTAGATTCCCATTCACTTTCATTAAATGGAACAGAGCAGCCAAAAAAGACATGGTTTTGGAATGGCATGACATTGAATGACAGAATTTATATTTTGAGTTTATTTATTTATTTGCTTGCTTTTTGGCATTAATATATAGGACAGTTGAGAGCAACCGAGAAGAAATGTGATTGGGACACCTGACAAATAAAGCATGAGTTCTTCCTGAAAACAGAAATTATTAATTATTCAGCAATATTCATTGTATATAACATTATTTTTGTCAAAGGTAATCTGTACCTTCCAGCAATAATTCACAGAAAGCTACATATTTATGAATACTTTTGTATTGCAGGTTGAAAAGTTTAGTTTATTTTACTTATTACTTTTATTTTATAATGTATTTTCTACTGAAATACCCTTTGTTCCTCTTCTTTTTCTTTTTACTGGCCTAATACCAGATAATTTCTGTTGAGATTGGTTGCCCAAACATGATTCAGATGCTAAATTTGTTCAATTATGACTGTATTTAAAAAATATTTCAGGTAGAAATGGTCTAACCTGTTACCAAGGCCTTTGTTAGTTACACACCTATAAGTTAGTTTGCACAAATATAGTCAAGCAATGTCCACAATTATACTGTCATTGGCAATGGTTTATAATCAGTGGGAAACCCCAGATTACACAAATCTTTTAATAATAGTATTTAGCAACACTTGTGTTTGTGGGCTAACAGCTATTGTCAAATTTGTATCTTGTTAGTTACAGTGGGAAAGCAATACTGCTTTCTGTCACACTCATCCATCTCTTAATAAATGGAGCTCAGTCTTTCAGTTTGTGGTTTACTTCATTATACAATCCCCTGAATGCATCACAGCTAGTGACTTCCAAAAATAGGTCACACACCACATTTCTCCTCCTCTGTGATTGTACCCTTCACAAAGATTTGTTTCTAAACTAGCAGGGGGATTCTGTATTATTTGTTACATCCGTCTAGACTCTGCACACTTCAGAGATTGTTCACCTTTTCCGCTGTGGCTTTGCGTCAGACAGCTGCAGAAAAGTGGGTGAGACTGGGCTTTTTTCTTCTTCTTTTTTTTACCAGGGAAAAAAATAGACATGAATGTACTCTGCAGAGACTCCCAGGCTGAAAATAGATCTGCACAACCATTAGCTTCATGATTCAGAACAACTTCCCTTAATTCAAATACTTGTCCTGATCCCACAATAATATCGAACAACTGTCTGGATGTTGTCCAGTGCAGTCATAGTGCCGAATGCTTGTAGACTGCCATTGCAATATTTGTTAAAAACTATTTATCCATGCACATCATTAATATTATTATTTTTTTAATTCATGTGCCCTCATAAACTTAATCAAAATAAATCTCTTCTCAGGTGACATATTTCCTAGCGCAAGTGCGGGACAACCTGTGACAACAGGGTGTAGGCTGCCCTTCATCTGCATGCCATGCAGGCTAGAATTGCGAAACATTATTGGATAATTCTTATAATTGACATTTCTCTGGGCCAATCGGAATCTTAGCACTTTTTCTCTTGGCCAATCAGAATCTTAGCACTTGCGTCAGAATCTTGAAGCACACAGCGTCAACTGAGCTCGCCATTGAATGAGACGCCTGGCTACCACGCGAGTCTGATGGAAGGAAGCTTATTGTTAAATTCAAGCTAAGTCAAGCTTTTTGGAGCAAAAATAACAGCTATTTGTTTGCTTGATTCAATTAACGTTAGCTACCACTTTTTTATTGATATAATTTACAATAATATTGTATTGTCGTCATACCCATGACGTTAGCTAGGCTTATCGTTAGCCGGGTGCTCTGCCCTGAGTTTGAGATATACGGCTACTGCTCGAATTCTGAGCTACCCTGAATATTAGGTTGTCGTGCGTCCGCATGAGCGCAAAGGTGCGCGCGGCAAAAATGACGTCATTGCAACAGCGCACGCGCCTCCGCATCCGAAGATGCGCGACTTTGAGCCGAATCTGCCCGAGCAGATGGATATTAGTACATCTCATCACACAGGCAACCAGTTTGTGCGTCTAAATCAGTGGTATGATCTGGTTTTCAGTCTAAAACAGTAGCGTCTAGTACCGGTAAATGCCTCGTCCGTTTGGGGAGATGCGAGTCAGCGGAGGCTCGCACTGCGGTGCCAGTATAGACAAGGCTTTAGGCAGTCGTTCATGATGTGGGTAAGAAGTTAAATGTGACTGTTTACACAATAGCTGATGCGAGAGTAAGTGTAACATGAAGCAATTTGGCAACCGTGTTAATCTCGTTGCATGGGATGCATTTCTAACAACATAGGGCTATTTAGATAATCAATCTGGCAAGCGTGTTGTTTTAGGCTAATATACCAACAGCAAATTTCTGTATAATAAAGGGCTAATTTTGCATCCAAGTCTATGATTTGAAATCTTTACATTGTATTGTAGCTCAGAATTCGAGTAGCCGTGTATCTCGAAACACCGATCAGTCCTTGGACCGATGAGATTGGCTAACTTATCGTGATTTTCCATTTCAGAATGAGGGAGCTTAATGAGGAGGACTCATTATATATAGCACAGCTAGACTCAGCAGGGAGGTGCAAGTGGAGCTGGGCATGGCTCAAGGTGGAAGTGAAGCAGGAAGTGAAGGGAGTTGCGCATACACTGCCACTTTCGTTGTGTTTTAAAAAAGTAGATAAGGCAGGACATGCCAAATGTATACAGAATGTATAATATTAATTAAATATTCATTTTGGAGTGACCTATGACGCCAAAGATAGTTTTGTTGATAATTTCTGTATTATACATTTTATGGCACTATTCATTTCTGCACAGAATGACTGTTGTAAAACTCTAAAAGCAATTCAATGACATCAGAGTTATAATATGACTGACTTACGAGGAACATATGATCCAAGATGATGACTACAAAGCTTTCTTCAATAATACAGAGGTTATCATCTCCTTAATAAGTAAATTGCTGGTTATGCAAAATCGCAAAACTTTCTACAGTTCCTGAAAGTTCTGTTTATATGAACCCTAAACTTTGCCATCCAAATCACATAATTACTCTCATTTACATGAGCAGTAGATGTATTCCAGACAAAACTTGAATGTGCATTGCCCAGTTGGCAGACTATCCTTGCTGCAGCGTATAGTGTGATGACGTACTGGATTCAATCCAATACATGGTGGATACATGTATCCGATGTTATACATCCGTATGTATACATGTATCCGATGCAATACATCCGTATCCGATGTTTTGGTCCGCCTATTTACATTCACTTTAGACACGACTGGTGTCTGATATCTGTGTTTACATTAGAGTTTCAAGAGTTTTATTTTATTTGTCACATACACAGTTATATACAGACTATACAACCGGCAGTGAAATGTAAACAGGTCCGCTCCATGGACAGTGCAAATTCACAGTTAAAAACACAAGGAGGAAATTATAATAGAAATAGGATAAAAAAGTACTATATATATATATATATATATATATATATATATATATATATATATATATATATATATATATATATATATATATATATATATATATATATCTGTAGAATTATAAATAATCAAGTCAAGTAGATGAAAAAAAGTAAAAAAATAAGAATAAAGTGGAATAAAATAATTGAAGTAGACTGTGCAGTGAGTAAACTGTAGACTTATAAATATGTGGTTAACAAATGTATAAGAGTGTAATGTGCAAACAGGTTTATAACAGGTTGTTACACAGTAACAACGAGAACAGAAAGTGCAGTGCAATGTCAGTATGTATATCCTGAAGTGAAGTCACGTGGTGTTAAGTGACTGAGTTCAGGAGTCTGATGGCCTGGGGGAAGAAGCTCCTCCTGAGTCTCTCAGTTTTGGCCATCAGGCTTCGGAAGCGCTTACCAGATGGCAGCAGCTTGAAATGAGGGTTTGCAGGGTGATTAGAGTCCTTGATGATCTTAGTAGCTCTGCCTTTGCAGCGTTTGGTGTAGACGTCCTGCAGAGACGGGAGAGCTGACCCTGAGATACGCTCGGATAAGCGCACTACTCTTTGCAGGGCTTTGCGGTCATGACTGGTGCTGTTCCCATACCACGCTGTGATGCACTGAGTTAATACACTTTCTATTGCCCCTAAATAGAAAGTTTTCAGGATAGTTGGTGAAACCCTGAATTTCCTCAGCTGGCGCAGGTGGTACAGTCTTTGCCTGGCTTTTTTCACCTGTGTCTGAATGTGAGCAGTCCAGGTCAGGTCCTCGGAGATGTTTACACCCAGGTACTTGAAGCTGCTCACTCTCTCTACTGGTGACCCGCTGATCATGAGGGGGGAGTATGCCCGTTGCTGTCTCTTCCTGAAGTCCACAATAATTTCTTTGGTCTTGCCAACATTCAGAGAGAGACAGTTGTCCTGGCACCATGATGTTAGATTAACCCTTAAATGCATGACTGTTTCGCCAATCATTCTTACATATTCGGGTCTTTAGCGACCCGGATCTATATCTAACACAGATGGATCTCTACCTGCCGCAATAATATAAAACTCTCCTTATATTAGTGTAACAATTACAGAAGAATAAAATAAAGCATATTTCATTACCTTTTGGAGCTTGGAAGGGTTCAGTTTGAGCAGATGTTTTATACAATTATCACTGTCCTCATCAGAGCTCATTTCCCAGTACATTCAGCATCTGGCTCATATTCACAATCTCAAAACGATAATTTTCAACATCTTCAAAATCAATATTTTGATCGCTGACAGGTTCTTGACCAGATCCACCATCACCATAAGTTACAGTGACACTAATATTTGAATGTGTTCAGTTCTCGCTCTGCAGTAATTCGTTGAGTCATTTCAAGTTTTGCAGATTTTACTTATTAATGTTTTGTTTTCAGTCTGCAGTAACTATGAGTGAAGCGTCACTTCATCATTGTGTATCAGACATTGCAGGCATCAGACAGTAAAGGTGGATTGCAAGTATTCTGTCATTAAAGATTCGATTATTATTGTGCATAAAAAAATGTAGGGTAGCTACAACGGGGCTAAAGGCACACCTTAAGAAAAAATTTTATTTTCACTACTCCTATAATGTATGATATACAGAAAAATATACACTCACCTAAAGGATTATTAGGAACACCTGTTCAATTTCTCATTAATGCAATTATCTAATCAACCAATCATATGGCAGTTGCTTCAATGCATTTAGGGGTGTGGTCCTGGTCAAGACGGGCCGGTCTGAGTATTTCACAATCTGCTCAGTTACTGGGATTTTCACGCACAACCATTTCTAGGGTTTACAAAGAATGGTGTGAAAAGGGAAAAACATCCAGTATGCGGCAGTCCTGTGGTCGAAAATGCCTTGTTGATGCTAGAGGTCAGAGGAGAATGGGCCGACTGATTCAAGCTGATAGAAGAGCAACTTTGACTGAAATAACCACTCGTTACATCCGAGGTATGCAGCAAAGCATTTGTGAAGCCACAACACGCACAACCTTGAGGCAGATTGGCTACAACAGCAGAAGACCCCACCATGTACCACTCATCTCCACTACAAATAGGAAAAAGAGGCTACAATTTGCACAAGCTCACCAAAATTGGACAGTTGAAGACTGGAAAAATGTTGCCTGTTCTGATGAGTCTCGATTTCTGTTGAGACATTCAGATGGTAGAGTCAGAATTTGGCGTAAACAGAATGAGAACATGGATCCATCATGCCTTGTTACCACTGTGCAGGCTGGTGGTGGTGATGGTGTAATGGTGTGGGGGACAAATCTCCATCAACTGCAAGATGCTATCCTATCAATATGGACCAACATTTCTAAAGAATGCTTTCAGCACCTTGTTGAATCAATGCCACGTAGAATTAAGGCAGTTCTGAAGGCGAAAGGGGGTCAAACACAGTATTAGTATGGTGTTCCTAATAATCCTTTAGGTGAGTGTATATGTTTGTATTGAACATTTATGGAGCAATAGATTTTGTGTGAAAGTAGATCATAAAAGTGGTTTATTTTATTTAAAAATCTTAAAAATGTATGGGGTGTCGAGGGGGGCTCCAATGATTGCAAAAGGAGCTTTCTTTGATCAGTTTCTTTATAGAATTGAATCACTGTTAAATAACAGATTATTTTCATTCTACTAAGAGAAACAACACAAGGTGACATTTAGTCACTGGTTTGATTTACTGACACACAAAGAACATCTGACTGTACATGAATCATTACATTTCAGATCAGGCATTAGATTTAACACAGTTACTTACATGTTGCATTACTGTCGAGTCCAGGCAGTATCCTTAACAGCATGTTTATTGCTTGGTAGCTTGATCTGGTTTAACACTAGGCCTATGTTACTTTAGGCTACCTATTCTATTGCATCGTGTCATGCGCAAATCGGTGGCCGAGGCTAAACAGGCAGTGATGAAGTAGGCGTTGATATTCGCAGACATACTGTAAACATACTGACATTTGTAAGTCATAAAATTTGTAAACACTTACCATGACATTGCACGTGTGCAAGATACTTTTGTATATGATTGAGAAAATAGTCAGAATAAGTATTTACATGCATCCTATTGAATGGATTATTTCAGGTCTACAGTCTGACCAAATTTCATTCAGATTGTGCATGTTACATGAAGGCCATTCATTTGATTATTAAAGGATTATTATATATTATTTATATTTCCAAATAGGATTTTGTCACCATCTCTGTTTGAAACCTGCAATTGCAGTTATTTGCTGTGTTATCTTCTCCATGCTACCAACGGTGATTGAATCTAATGATTGCTTAGCTCATATCACATCAAACTGTGCAAATTATTATTATTGTTATACTTTGTTCTCAAATTGTTAATGTTAACAACAACATTCTGCACAGTCTAATCTTCTGCTTTTGACTACGGCTGAATCTCCAGTTGTCACTGATGATTGTCGTTTGGACCTTTCGGGATTACAATCCGCCATCAAAATTATAAATTTAATTATTCCAGCTGCTGTGAGAAAAGGCTTAAATGATCCCCCACCTGGCGCATCCTCACATGCAATAGCCTAGCCAGACTCCTTCTTTATGTACAAACCCGATTCCAAAAATTTGGGACACTGTACAAATTGTGAACAAAAAAGGAATGCAATAATTTACAAATCTCATAAACTTATATTGTAAACATTGTGCCATTCTAGCAAATGTTCAATCCTTGGATAATAAGATGGACGATCTTAGAGCCAGGATAAGTTTTCAACGGGACATGAGAGACTGTAACAACTATTGTTTGTCTGAAACATGGCTCACGCCCGCGGTCCCGGACACAGCTGTGACGCCGTCTGAGAACTTCTCTGTTTTTCGGATGGACAGAACAGCCGAGGCCGGTAAATCCAAAGGCGGTGGAGTATGCTTCATGATCAACAAGAAATGGTGCGATCCCAGGAACATCACCATTCTCTCGCGGTCCTGCTCGCCTCATCTGGAACATTTAACAATCATCTGCCGCCCATTCTATCTGCCGAGGGAGTTTTCTGCAGTTGTCGCGACCGCTGTTTACATCCCACCGCAGGCAGACACAGCGCTGGCTTTATCTGGCCTTCATGATGTTGCCAGCGGCATCATAAACAAACATCCCGACGCGGCATTCATTGTCGCGGGCGATTTTAACAAAGCAAACCTAAAGAAAGTCCTGCCAAACTTTCACCAGCACGTCTCCTGCCCCACACGAGGAGCAAACACACTGGATCATACTGTCATTGCACTGCACTTTCTGTTCTCACTGTTACTGTGTAACAACCTGTTATAAACCTGTTTGCACATTATACTCTTTATACATTTGTTAACCACATATTTATAAGTCTACAGTTTACTCACTGCACAGTCTACTTCAATTATTTTATTCCACTTTATTCTTATTTTTTTACTTTTTTTCTCTTGACTTGATTATTTATAATTTACAGATATATATATATATATATATATATATATATATATATATATATATATATAGATAGATAGATAGATAGATAGATAGATAGATAGATAGTACTTTTTTTCTATATAATTTCCTCCTTGTGTTTTTAACTGTGAATTTGCACTGTCCATGGAGCGGACCTGTTTACATTTCACTGCCGGTTGTATATTCTGTATATAACTGTGTATGTGACAAATAAAAACTCTTGAATCTCTTGAATCTCTCCATTCGCCGTTGCCAGCTAAAACTCTATAGGTCAAAAAAGAAGCCATATCTAAGCATGATCCAGAAGTGCAGGCGTTTTATCTGGGCCAAGGCTCATTTAAAATGGACTGTGGCAAAGTGGAAAACTGTTCTGTGGTCAGACGAATCAAAATTTGAAGTTCTTTTTGGAAAACTGGGACGCCATGTCATCCGGACTAAAGAGGACAAGGACAACCCAAGTTGTTTTCAGCGCTCAGTTCAGAAGCCTGCATCTCTGATGGTATGGGGTTGCATGAGTGCGTGTGGCATGGGCAGCTTACACATCTGGAAAGGCACCATCAATGCTGAAAGGTATATCCAAGTTCTAGAACAACATATGCTCCCATCCAGACGTCGTCTCTTTCAGGGAAGACCTTGCATTTTCCAACATGACAATGCCAGACCACATACTGCATCAATTACAACATCATGGCTGCGTAGAAGAAGGATCCGGGTACTGAAATGGCCAGCCTGCAGTCCAGATCTTTCACCCATAGCGACAAAGAAGACCTAAGACAGTTGAGCAACTAGAAGCCTGTATTAGACAAGAATGGGACAACATTCCTATTCCTAAACTTGAGCAACTTGTCTCCTCAGTCCCCAGACGTTTGCAGACTGTTATAAAAAGAAGAGGGGATGCCACACAGTGGGAAACATGGCCTTGTCCCAACTTTTTTGAGATGTGTTGATGCCATGAAATTTAAAATCAACTTATTTTTCCCTTAAAATGATACATTTTCTCAGTTTAAACATTTGATATGCCATCTATGTTGTATTCTGAATAAAATAATGAAATTTGAAACTTCCACATCATTGCATTCTGTTTTTATTCACAATTTGTACAGTGTCCCAACTTTTTTGGAATAGGGTTTGTATACAGACGTGATGTAATGACGCAAAGACATGCTCGAATTTCCTGCGGAAATCCACCAGTACCACTCAAATTACACATTATTACAAGTTTACCGTTGTGAATCGGGCTAAGGTAAGGAGGTAAGGTTTTGAACACTGGTTGGTTATGTTCTTATTTTTGGATCATTTTTAACCAAAAAAAGTTTTAACTTCATTATAAATTGATATGTGCCATTTTAGCCTAAATGGAATTTAGGCTACTTTGTTGCACATGAAAAAGGACATGCAATGTGGGCAAATGATGACAGTTTGTAAGCAACTGAAAATGACAAATTCCAAACAGGAGGAACCACAAAAACTGGTTTTAACAAAAGACGACTTCACTAGTCCAAAAATGCAGCTGGATTCCAAGTACAGCACGAATGGCCTGCACAGATAAACTCTGACGGGGATTTCCACCACCCATCCTCTTTCCTGTTGCTTTACCCAAAATCCCAGAATGCTTCTTTTAGCACACTAGAGCCGCAGACTTTTCCCAATCGTTTTGGCTGCTAACTGCAATGTTGTTAAAACAGGTCAAATTCTACCATTTCATCATTACTAGACTTTACTGAATTGCTAGACTGTCTAAAATTTCTACATTGATAAACATGCACATGCACTAGCTAGTTTATATTTACTATCTATCTATCTTTCTATCTATGTATCTACTGTCTATCAAAGGGTATCAAAACCACCAAACGAGCATGTGTGTGATAGGCAACTTGTTATACCACGCTGTGAGAAGAGCGTACTGAAGATAAAACACTGTTAACTCCCTCAGCTCTGGAAAATTCCCACCAGCCTGCTCTTCGAGCACAGACCTAGAACTTCTGCAAAGGCAAGAGGTCAGATATACCCTCACTGCAAGGGTGTAAACCACAAAGCCTGAGTGAGTAGGCAAGCCAAAAAAAATGGAATCAGTTCTCCCTTTGATAGTGAACACCTATTGGGGAGATTTTTGGTATTTTTCTGCTTGGGAAACCATTTCCATCTTGTATGTTTGCTTGTGGTTTAGACATCATGTGCAAACGTGCGTGCCAGCACACAACAGATATAGTTTAACATACAGTAACCCTCATAAAGACACTTCTGGTTATACAACGACCTGATTCATAATTTGGAATCACACCCAAGTCTTATTGCACAGGGTTTCATATCACTGCATTTGTAAATGTGTCATGATCTCCCACCTCACACTTCTAAAGGGATTTAGAACAAAAACAAATAAATGAGGGTGTCATATAGGAATTAATCCTCTATTTACTAAATTGTGGTTAACAATACAGGCCGGTCTGGTCACTCCAGACATTAATGAGCTCTTTCATAGAGGACTGTCAGTTGTGGAAATTCAGGGACATTCTGTTCAGCACTAAGCAGTTCCAGCATTTCCTCTTCCTGTCTAAGCCTTTGCTTGCAACAGCCCAGCAGAACATGCAAGCATTATGAGTACAGCACAGCTTTATTTTAGCTTTAATGTTTAAGACTAAAAGGTGAAGTGTGTCATTTATTTGATGTAGTTAATCCTATCCCACCTTATGCAGAAACTATTAAAAGTAATGTATAGCTTGATTTCCCCAAAAAGTGTAAATACTTTGACTTTATCACTTTATGTTTGTTTGAACATCCTGACCAGCCCAATACAGCTACATTTACTCAACCACTGGTGTGAGTTTGGGGTGGGACTAAGTGTTTGTACGGCCAGTGGCAGACAGGGGGCAGGTTTGGTTTTGCTACTCGTGCAGAAATTACACAGTTTAATTGCAGCTAACTGGATTAAGTCTTCTATTTGAGGTACAAACCGATTCCAAAAAAGATGTGAATAAAAACAGAATGCAATGATGTGGAAGTTTCAAATGTATAATTTTAAGGGAAAAATAAGTTGATTTTAAATTTCATGGCATCAACACATCTCAAAAAAGTTGGGACAAGGCCATGTTTCCCACTGTGTGGCATCCCCTCTTCTTTTTATAACAGTCTGCAAACGTCTGGGGACTGAGACAAGTTGCTCAAGTTTAGGAATAGGAATGTTGTCCCATTCTTGTCTAATACAGGCTTTTTTTTCTCTGAGAAACTCCTTTCTGATATTGCTCCAGTATTTTTGGCCGCAGCATTGGGGGAATTGGTGATCCTCTGCCCATCTTGACTTCTGAGAGACACTGCCACTCTGAGAGGCTCTTTTTATACCCAATCATGTTGCCAATTGATCTAATAAGTTGCAAATTGGTCCTCCAGCTGTTCCTTATATGTACATTTAACTTTTCCGGCCTTTTATTGCTACCTGTCCCAACTTTTTTGGAATGTGTCGCTCTCATGAAATCCAAAATGAGCCAATATTTGGCATGACATTTCAAAATGTCTCACTTTCAACATTTGATATGTTATCTATATTCTATTGTGAATAAAATATAAGTTTATGAGGTTTGTAAATTATTGCATTCTGTTTTTATTCACAATTTGTACAGTGTCCCAACTTTTTTGGAATCGGGTTTGTAGTTTAACGATTTACATGCACACCAGTAGTCCGATTATTGCCAGAATTGGTTTTACAGCCAGTATTCGTTTATAAACCAACCCACAATACAAAATTCTCAATTCAGTTAAACTGGGCTGTAATAGGCACAAATACAAAATGTTCATCACTTCTGTTTTCAGACTTTCTTAATTTTGTCGAAAACACATCTAAAATGTCTCTATTCCAATGATGTCCATGAATTTACAGGAGCTGCGTGGAGTTCCGAACATATGCGTATACGAGTTGAGCTTCTAGAACTTTTTTGCATCTAGATTGTATGTGACCGACAGACCAGATGTGATATTCTAATTGAAAATTACCAATATTTTCGCACTAAAATGTTCTTTAAACACTATTTCTGTAAAATGGCCAATTATTAATAAAATATTTATTATTTACGTTTATTCTCCTCCCTATAAAGCCTACTACAGAATGTAGTACCTCAGAAAAAAGGTACAGTAGAGGAACAATTTTGTTTCTGGGGAACAAAACGTATAACTGTACCTTTAAAGGTACACTGCAAAAAAAAAAAAAAAAAAAAATGCTTTTCTTACTTAGTATTTTTGTCTTGTTTCTAGTCCAAACATCTAAAAATTCTTAAAACAAGAAGCATTTACTAGAGAAGCAAAAGTTTTTGTCTTGTTTTGGGGGAAAATAACGCAAACTCAAATTCAAACAGAAAACCAGATTATTTTGCTTACCCCATTGGCAGATTATTTATCTTATTTTAAGCAAAAACTCACTTAATTTTGAGTACACAATTGGTCCTTAGGGTACACTTATACCATTGTTTTCCTCTACTTAGAGCAGGGGCAGACAAGGTCGGTCCTAGTGAGTCGCTGTTTAAATGTTGATGTTTTATTGAAAATGTTTGGTCACCATTATGGTGATCAGTGTTTACTTTAGTTGGGCAGTTTGACTCATGTCTTTTTATGTGAGTTTGTGGTTTTTAATCTGTTACAAATCAAAAGAAGCCATAACCAAAAATCATCATGAGGAAAAATGTTTTGACTAAACTCATCACTGACTAAAAATGTTAATAAATAATTCACCAGCAATACTTTCTTGCCACAGATCAGACATTCAGACATTCTGGGGTTTAGATGCACACAGATATCAAGAATCAGCATATGAATCTCAACAGTGGTGACATACTTGCTGAAATGCATGCTGGGAGCCATGAGCTTTTTTACTGTGGCGGCTCAGTAGGGTTGGAGCTAAACTCTGTAGGACATCATCTCTCTAGGACCAAACTTGCCTACCTCTGACTTAGAGGTAAAAAAAATGTACTCTTAAGGGTACCACCCCAGTGACGGCCACTTGTTAAAAGGTACAAGTTTTGTACTCTGTATGTTTTTCTTTAAACATATTGGCAGTCATTTGTTTTGTGTGTTTGTATGTGGCAATCATATGCGAATGTAGGAAATAATAAAAAGGCAGCTACACTGTAAAAAAATACAACAAAATATTGGAGTAGGTATGTTTTAAAAGAAAATATTATTTCAGTGTTTCTACTTGTGTTGTGTTAATGTTATTTTCTGTTTATTTGTGATTGTTTGTGACCATTTCTGAAGGAAAAGTCAATTATACACCATTTTTTCAGTGTATTTTGAATACATGCACTACATCTTAATTGCATGTAAAAAGAAAAAGTTATTTAATTCAGAGAATTCACCATGGTGGTTTTTTTTTTTCTTTTTTTTTTTTCAAGGAAACTTTATTGAAAAGAATCAGCTATCATTAAAAAAGGAAAGAAAGGAACTCCCCTTATCTCTAATGTGGTGCATGTGTGCTGCTGACGCCACTGAATGAATACCCTTAAAAAGAACCCCTAAAGGGGCATGGTTCCTTTTACATATTGTCACATTTAGAACATAAAGAGATGAGAGTTTTGTTTCATGTCTTGGGGGAAAAATATACATACCCACATCAAAGATTTGTGGTAAATGCTTTTGCAACATTGTGCACTGCATAAACCAAAAGCCCCATTCCCATAACTCAAATAGCCATTTTCACATAGAGCGTGTTGTTTTGAAGTCGGCCCTCTACAAAAAAAGCAAAAAAAAAAAAACATGCACAAACAACTTGCTGTCAATGTGAAGGTGTAACAGAAGTAGATGTTGACACCATAAGAAAAGCGTTTGCCTGCTGAGGTTTGGTTCATGTTATATTATATGCCTCAGTCATAAAAAGCAAATAGATGCATGCACGAGGGAATTCCCCAGAGTAGCTGATCAATTACAGATGTGTAAATCCCCACTCCATGTCCTCCGCCAATCTCCTCCCTTTGACAGGAGCACAATATTCTCACACTGCTCTAGGAAGCAGCTGGCAGCTTTGCCCTTTCACCAATGACAGTTAAACAAACTCTGGTAACACTTTACAATACGGGTGCATTAATGTGCATTAATTCATGCTTAACTAATGCACAGATAATCATGAGTTAATGTATGACTCATGAAGAACTAAACCATTTATTAATGATTACTGCATCAGCAACTAATGAAGAGTCTATATGATTAATAGATTAAGTAATCATTAAATTGTTATTAGTTAAATGTGTCATAATGTATTCATTCCTTAATAACATATTATATTAATTAATAGTGTAAATGCATATGTTAATTAACACAACTGGTCGAAGTCATGCATTTCAACTTCCAGTTGTCTGCTTTATTTAATCATTAGCTAATGATTTGCAAAGGTATCATTATGTTATGACTTTACTTGTTGAGGCACATGACTATTAACTAATTGTTAAGTAATATGTCATTGTGGTTATGGCTTTTGAATTAATCTTGAATTAGTTAACAGTTAAGTAATCATTAATAAATGGTTTAGTTCTTCATGAGTCATACATTAACTCATCATTATCTGTGCATTAGTTAAGCATGAATTAATGCATATTAGTGCACCCGTATTGTTAAGTGTTACCCAAACTCTTGATCAATTCAAAGTCCTGTTTCTGCAATGTTATTGTTTTTGGTGAAGCGCTCCGCAGCCTTGCATGATTTCTGGGATACGCATTATCATGCACCTGGGCCAGACATGACAGGGAAAGTTCAGGGATTTTAGAGAAGAGGAACTGTAACTATTTAAAGGGAAGCTGATGAAATTTAAAAGAAAGTGAATGCTATTCAACATTCTGTGTGTTCCTCACTACACTACACAGCACATTCACAGACTTACTAAATACACCTTGCTGAATGCCGATAATGATTTGTACGAATTATTTTCAACTTTTATAACATTATTCTATTTTGTTTTTTTGCAGGATGAGCAGTTTAATGCAGTGTTATATTGAGAAGTGTGGAGTGCTGGTTCTTATATATATATATATATATATATATATATATATATATATATATATATATATATATATATATATATATATATATATATATATATATATATATACACTGTGTATATATAATTTATCCTCCCTTTAAATTCCCTGTCTTGACCACACATTTATTTTTGGCACAGTCTAAGTAACGGTCAACAAAATAATGACTTCATGTTGACTGTGTGAGGGGAATTTTGGGATATCCATGATTCACTCACAGTGGCTTTACTAAGCGTTGCCATGTCAAATCCATAACATGTCGAGACGCATGTCCACTCAGAACTTGTTTTTTCATCCTTGACTCCACCAAAGCATTAGATCATTTGTCATATTTCAAACGTGAAATTCAAGATCACGTAATAGAGCAAAGACAGTAGCAATGTTTCGCTGGCATGGCAGAAACAATTACAGAGGAGGTTCAGTTTTCAAGCCTATACTAAAAAGTATACTATACTATACAGTGTATACTGTCCGTTGGTTTTGTCTTGAATTGAAAAGTATTGAATGGTGAAAAAAATTATATTACGTAGGGGTTTTTTGGTCATTTTTGGTCATTGTTTTGGTCATTTAGTACTAGCAACTTAAAACTATTCAAAAGGAAGAACTTACAATGTCAGGTTTGGTGGTGAGGCTGACTGAGCATGCTCAGTTTGATCATTTGTGCTTCTGATTTTTGCTTTTATTTAGCTGTAAAAGTTATGTCAAGTCAGTATTAGTGATTCTAAGTGTTTGGAGTGTTCTCTTCAGTGAAGTTTTTCCATCCCAACACATATAAAGTGATGTCTGGCCTAGGAAAAAATTACATATTTACCCTTTACTCAAATATTACTAAAAAATGTTTTAAGCATATTCCATAGTTGTGCTTGAAGTCAATTGTTTTATTTGTGATAACATGCAATTTCGACATATTTTTTTACAAAGAAACTATGAACACATGCAAAAACAAGAGAGAATCACTGAAATATTAATAATGGCCAATGTATGCTTTCCCCTGTGAGTTTTTGGTTTTCTGTGCAGTTTTTAAAATAAAACCCGTTTGCCTTTTTTGCCGAAATAAAAGTTTAGTGTTTGGCATCATACTATGCAAAACAATGGGGAAAAGTTGTGTGTGTGTGTGTGTGTGTGTGTGTGTGTGTGTGTGTGTGTGTGTGTGTGTGTGTGTGTGTGTGTGTGTGTGTGTGTGTGTGTGTGTGTGTGTGCGCGTGTGTGTGTGTGTGACATCAGGACACAAATGTGTATAATTACATGGGTGTGACATAGGTATTACAAGGAGAGGGTGACTTATGAGGACATTACCCATGTCTCCATTTTTCAAAAGGCTTGTAAATCATACAGAATTAGTTTTTTTTTGGGAGAAAGTAAAATGTGCAGTTTCCTGTGATGGGTAGGTTTAGGGGTAGGGGTAGTGTAGGGGGGTAGAAAATACGGTTTGTACGGTATAAAAAGACCTTTACGCCTATGGAATGTCCCCACACTTCACAAAAAAAAAAGTGTGTGTGTGTGTGTGTGTACAGGATATGTACAGAATTCATCGACCAATTCTTTTTTTTTTTTTTTTTTTACTAATCTATCTATTTTGCTGCCAATATTGTTGTGTAAAAACTGCTTCCTGTAACAGAAGTGACTTCATTCACACTTTTCATTATTATTAAATGGGAAGTGGTCACAGGGACTTTTCTTTTAGATGATTTCAAGTTTGATTGTTAAAAATGTCACTGATCTTCTATGTATCGATTTTCACACACATTCTATTTATGATCATTTTCCATTTATAGTTGCTTTATTTTGGACAGAGACCATTATGAGTGGCTTTTACGAGCCTCCAGATTCACACCATCACAAAACTCTATCTGTGGTGTTACCTGTGAGAGAACAGGAAACAGCTCTGACATACTCCCACAGTTTAACTCTCTGAAGATGAGTTGGATCACAAAGGGATTTCAGTGTGGTAGGTGTTATAGAAAAGGCCCTGTTTCACCACTTTTTGCACTTTTGTTACATTAAAAAAAAAAAAAAAAATATATATATATATATATATATATATATATATATATATATATATATATATATATATATACACTCACCTAAAGGATTATTAGGAACACCTAATAAATTTCTCATTAAATGCAGTTATCTAATCAACCAATCACATGGCAGTTGCTTCAATGCATTTAGGGTGTGGTCCTGGTCAAGACAATCTCCTGAACTCCAAACTGAATGTCAGAATGGGAAAGAAAGGTGATTTAAGCAATTTTGAGCGTGGCATAGTTGTTGGTGCCAGACGGCCGGTCTGAGTATTTCACAGTCTGCTCAGTTACTGGGATTTTCACGCACAACCATTACTAGGGTTTACAAAGAATGGTGTGAAAAAGGAAAAACATCCAGTATGCGGCAGTCCTGTGGCGAAAATGCCTTGTTGATGCTAGAGGTCAGAGGAGAATGGGCCGACTGATTCAAGCTGATAGAAGAGCAACTTTGACTGAAATAACCACTCGTTACAACCTAGGTATGCAGCAAAGCATTTGTGAAGCCACAACACGCACAACCTTGAGGCGGATGGGCTACAACAGCAGAAGACCCCACCAGGTACCACTCATCTCCACTACAAATAGGAAAAAGAGGCTAAAATTTGCACGAGCTCACCAAAATTGGACAGTTGAAGACTGGAAAAATGTTGCCTGGTCTGATGAATCTCGATTTCTGTTGAGACATTCAGATGGTAGAGTCAGAATTTGGCGTAAACAGAATGAGAACATGGATCCATCATGCCTTGTTACCGCTGTGCAGGCTGGTGGTGGTGGTGTAATGGTGTGGGGGATGTTTTCTTGGCACACTTTAGGCTCCTTAGTGCCAATTGGGCATCATTTAAATGCCACGGCCTACCTGAGCATTGTTTCTGACCATGTCCATCCCTTTATGACTGACTACCATGTACCCATTCTCTGATGGCTACTTCCAGCAGGATAATGCACCATGTCACAAAGCTCGAATCATTTCAAATTGGTTTCCTAAACATGACAATGAGTTCACTGTACTAAAATGGCCCCCACAGTCACCAGATCTCTCCAATAGAGCATCTTTGGGATGTGGTGGAGCAGGAGCACCGTGCCCTGGATGTGTATCCCACAAATCTCCATCAAGATCATGGGCCCAAAAAGTTTCTAAAGAGTTCATTGCAAGATGCTATCCAATCAATATGGGCCAACATTTCTAAAGAATGCTTTCAGCACCTTGTTGAATCAATGCCACGCAGAATTAAGGCAGTTCTGAAGGCGAAAGGGGTCAAACACAGTATTAGTATGGTGTTCTAATAATCCTTTGGGTGAGTGTATATATACACACTCACACAAAGGATTATTAGGAACACCATACTAATACTGTGTTTGACCCCTTTCGCCTTCAGAACTGCCTTAATTCTACGTGGCATTGATTCAACAAGGTGCTGAAAGCATTCTTTAGAAATGTTGTCCCATATTGATAGGATAGCATCTTGCAGTTGATGGAGATTTGTGGGATGCACATCCAGGGCACGTAAGCTCCTGTTCCACCACATCCCAAAGATGCTCTATTGGGCTGAGATCTGGTGAGGGGGCCATTTTAGTACAGTGAACTCATTGTCATGTTCAAGAAACCAATTTGAAATGATTCGAGCTTTGTGACATGGTACATTATCCTGCTGGAAGTAGCCATCAGAGAATGGGTACATGGTGGTCATAAAGGGATGGACATGGTCAGAAACAATGCTCAGGTAGGCCGTGGCATTTAAACCATGCCCAATTGGCACTAAGGGACCTAAAGTGTGCCAAGAAAACATCCCCCACACCATTACACCTCCACCACCAACCTGCACAGTGGTAACAAGGCATGATGGATCTATGTTCTCATTCTGTTTATGCCAAATTCTGACTCTACCATCTGAATGTCTCAACAGAAATCGAGACTCATCAGACCAGGCAACATTTTTCCAGTCTTCAACTGCCCAATTTTGGTGAGCTTGTGCAAATTGTAGCCTCTTTTTCCTATTTGTAGTGGAGATGAGTGGTACCCGGTGGGGTCTTCTGCTGTTGTAGCCCATCCGCCTCAAGGTTGTGCGTGTTGTGACTTCACAAATGCTTTGCTGCATACCTCGGTTGTAACGAGTGGTTATTTCAGTCAAAGTTGCTCTTCTATCAGCTTGAATCAGTCGGCCCATTCTCCTCTGACCTCTAGCAACAACAAAGGCATTTTCGCCCACAGGAGTGCCGCATACTGGATGTTTTTCCTTTTCACACCATTCTTTGTAAACCCTAGAAATGGTTGTGCGTGAAAATCCCAGTAACTGAGCAGATTGTGAAATAATCAGACCGGCCCGTCTGGCACCAACAACCATGCCACGCTCAAAATTGCTTAAATCACCTTTCTTTCCCATTCTGACATTCAGTTTGGAGTTCAGGAGATTGTTTTGACCAGGACCACACCCCTAAATACATTGAAGCAATTGCCATGTGATTGGTTGATTAGATAATTGCATTAATGAGAAATTGAACAGGTGTTCCTAATAATCCTTTAAGGTGAGTGTATATATATATATATATATATATATATATATATATATATATATATATATATATATATATATATATATATATATATATATATATATATATTCTGTTTATCTCTCTATGAGGTTTAACAATACCAAACTACAACTGGACTGAAATAAATAAATATATGAAAAGGCATACAGTAAAATGTATCACGCACATCTTTTTGCATATCTCCTTGCCTTAAATCAGGTGATTTCTCTGCATGAACTATATGCTTCTAAGAATCAAATACCAAAGCCTAAAGGAAGTGAGATGAGATAAGTTTGAAACATTTTCTCCGAAACAGAACATTCTAAGAGATGAGATAGAGAACATTCACAACCGTGTGGTCAACAGATTCTGAGACACCAAGTCAGGCCAAACATGTAACTCAGAGGTTTGGAAGAACATTTTACCTCAAATTCATACATTTTATCCTTTGGAAGGATAGGCTATAAAACCTACATTTTAAACATGCATTTAAGTTTGTTTTCATTAACTTTGAGGTATAAGTTAATTGATACGATCATCAAGTATCCAAAGGTTTAAAATGTAAAATGTTTGGCAACTTCTGAGAAAGTGTACAGTGTGGAAAACAACCATAAATTGTGTATGGAAACCAATGTCTAAATGAAGTTAATTTAGGGTTAGGGTTTTAGAGGTTAAAGGTTTTATAAAAGGGCATTTTAAATTTTTGTAAAGCCAGTTAAAAAAACAACAACAAAAAAACAAACATGTTTTGTTATTATTGCTACTATTAGTTCAATTCAATTTCAATTCACATTTATTTATTATTAAAAAGAGAAGATTGTCAGTGGGGCCCATTTAATTAGCCGTATTTTTCAAAATATCTCCTTTTGTGTTCAGCAGAAGAAAGAAATTCACACAGGTTTGAGGTTAGGTAAATGATGACAAGTTTTTTTTTTTTTTTTTTTTTTTTTTTGAGGCGAACATCCCTTTAAGTATTCTTTTAAAGTATAAAGATCTATATACACTCACCTAAAGGATTATTAGGAACACCATACTAATACTGTGTTTGACCCCCTTTCGCCTTCAGAACTGCCTTAATTCTACGTGGCATTGATTCAACGAGGTGCTGAAAGCATTCTTTAGAAATGTTAGCCCATATTGATAGGATAGCATCTTGCAGTTGATGGAGATTTGTGGGATGCACATCCAGGGCACGAAGCTCCCGTTCCACCACATCCCAAAGAAGCTCTATTGGGTTGAGATCTGGTGACTGTGGGGGCCATTTTAGTACAGTGAACTCATTGTCATGTTCAAGAAACCAATTTGAAATGATTCAAGCTTTGTGACATGGTGCATTATCCTGCTGGAAGTAGCCATCAGAGAATGGATACATGGTGGTGATAAAGGGATGGACATGGTCAGAAACAATGCTCAGGTAGGCCATGGCATTTAAACAATGCCCAATTGGTACTAAGGGGCCAAAAGTGTGCCAAGAAAACATCCCCCACACCATTACACCACCACCAGCCTGCACAGTGGTAACAAGGCATGATGGATCCATGTTCTCATTCTGTTTACGCCAAATTCTGACTCTACCATCTGAATGTTTCAACAGAAATCGAGACTCATCAGACCAGGCAACATTTTTCCAGTCTTCAACTGTCCAATTATGGTGAGCTCGTGCAAATTGTAGCCTCTTTTTCCTATTTGTAGTGGAGATGAGTGGTACCCGGTGGGGTCTTCTGCTGTTGTAGCCCATGTGCGTGTTGTGGCTTCACAAATGCTTTGCTGCATACCTCTGTAGTAATGAGTGGTTATTTCAGTCAAAGTTGCTCTTCTATCAGCTTGAATCAGTCGGCCCATTCTCCTCTGACCTCTAGCATCAACAAGGCATTTTCGCCCACAGGACTGCCGCATACTGGATGTTTTTCCCTTTTCACACCATTCTTTGTTAACCCTAGAAATAGTTGTGCGTGAAAATCCCAGTAACTGAGCAGATTGTGAAATACTCAGACCGGCCCGTCTGGCACCAACAACCATGCCACGCTCAAAATTGCTTAAATCACCTTTCTTTCCCATTCTGACATTCAGTTTGGAGTTCAGGAGATTGTCTTGACCAGGACCACACCCCTAAATGCATTGAAGCAACTGCCATGTGATTGGTTGATTAGATAATTGCATTAATGAGAAATTGAACAGGTGTTCCTAATAATCCTTTAGGTGAGTGTATATCACCAATGTTCTTAGGTAAATTAAACATAATATCTTTTGGTTACATTGATGTTTTAAAAATGTTACACAATTGAAAAAAGAATAAGACATTTGTTTCAAAATGAACAAAAACCTTCACCTGTCAGTGTTAAATACTGAGTTGACAAATACGGACTGTGTTGACAAAGGTCCAGCTGGGGACAAATATACAGTAAATGTAAATAGAATCATAAAACAGCATTAGAAGAATTCCCCATATGCAAAAAACAAAAACCATATTAAATCACATTATAGACTTTTCTGAGAGACTTGTCAGCCATCAGACATAAAACCTGACAAATTTGACGTCTGATGGAGTTGACAAAATGTAATTTTTTCCCACTTCAACCACGTGTTGTTCAATGCATGGAGCCCTTTTTTATGTTTTCCCTCAGTTGTAGCTGCCTTAATAAACATATAAAAAATGGCAAGATTTATCCCACAACTATTTATTGAAACTATTACACTGCGATGATGGAGTGTGTAACTTTGTGTGAAGTATGTGTGCTTTTAAAATAGTACTAAAGAAATTATTTAAAAGAAGTATAAGCAATGAATGCCCTGAGTATACACATTTCCATAGATGCAGCTTTTTCTTACTTTTTAACAACTAAAAACTTTTTTTAGACACTCAATTGCAAGTTAATTGCAATTAAATGAAAATGTATTATAGGTTACATTTATAATAAATGCAGTTAACTGAACTTAAGAGTGATTTTTGACAGGAGAGGACCCACTGTAAAAAAAAAACAAATAATAATAATTAAAAAATCTGTTTGATTTCTTTTCTTTTTATTTGTATTTGGGTCAGGGTAAATGTACTATAAAACAGAGAAAGCAAGCACATTATACAACATTTCTTTAAGTGAAAAACTTAAATTATCAAAAATAATAATAAAATGACTGTGCACCTTCGC
Source organism: Paracanthobrama guichenoti (assembly GCA_018749465.1). Taxonomy (NCBI): domain Eukaryota; kingdom Metazoa; phylum Chordata; class Actinopteri; order Cypriniformes; family Gobionidae; genus Paracanthobrama; species Paracanthobrama guichenoti. The sequence continues at coordinate 13,406,126 of CM031962.1, read as the reverse complement.
GTCCGATGCTGACCCGGAAAAACAATCTCTGCACACTGCTTCCGGGTCATTTGTTCTGCATGTTGCTATTCTGTGTAGCCTGCAACATTTTTGCAATTTTACGTTTAATAAACTTCTTATAAACATGTCCCGGGGATCTAGCGCAGGGTTTGACCGTCATATTACTATCTTTTCTCCGGAAGGAAGACTTTATCAAGTAGGTGAGTAACGTTACTGAAGACTTTATTTGACTTGAATAACAGCTAGTAAGTGCACAGTCATGTCGCTACAGTTCAGCTCACATTCACTCCCTTACAACAAGGGCTTATTATGAATTATTATTATTATTCTGTCATATAAAATGTCTTCTAACTGAATGTGTGTTTTTTTCTTTTTAATACAAAGTCCTATTATTTAGTTTTCTTGCTACACCGTTAGCACTAGAAAAGAGTAAATGATGGAGAATCGGCTCAATAAGGTTTAATGTTATAATTTAATTGAACACATGTACAGATATCAATTAATAAATGTGTGAACTGCTCAGCTGGAACAGTGATGTGCCTTGACATATCTGTTGGGTTAGAGGTAACGTTACTTTATGGCTCCTTCTATGCAAATATTTACCATGGCAACAGCAGTTTCCACCAAAATAGTGTAGTGTAAAAATTGAATTGAACAATTTGTACGAACAACTTGGCAATAACAATATATCATTGCATTAGAAGAGTATGTTCAGGTGCATAAATAGTCAAACAAATACATTTTAAGCTCTAGGTCTTTTCTTGTAAATCATATTCCATTAATATCAAGAGTTGTATTGCATTTTTATTTTTCATCATGTTAAGTGCTTTTGTATAAAAAGCAGCTCATTGTAAAATACAGAACCTCAAAATACAGTAGTTATTGCTTCAACAAAGTATGATAGTGTATATAGTGCAAATAGTGTAAGAAGCTGTTTTTATTTTATGTGCTTATTTATTTTATATCACTTTGTCGTAATGCACCAAATTATACATTAACTTTGCTAGTAAATCGCATGCGTGACATATACCACCTAATTTTATTTCCTCCAGAATATGCATTCAAGGCCATAAACCAGGGCGGTCTGACATCAGTTGCTGTTCGGGGGAAAGACTGTGCTGTAGTCGTCACACAGAAAAAAGTCCCCGTAAGTCTGCTTTCATTTTTCCACCAAAATTGCTTATAACATGCCCACCAATAAACACATTAAAAACATTCATTTGAATTGCTTTTAATTCAATTTGTTTTGACCCGGAATGCCTTTTCTGTGGTGGAAACGTGCAGGATGTTTGGTGGAATTAATGTGATCGCTAAGTTCAGTTCTTCTGATGCTGGTGAACCGAGACATTCTCTATTTTCCAGGACAAGCTGCTGGATTCTTCCACTGTCACTCATTTATTCAGAATCACAGAGACCATTGGCTGTGTGATGTCAGGAATGACAGGTACAGATCTCATCCACATAGTACTTAGTATGTCTGCTGGAAATGATGCCCTCATTATTGCCTTGTGTATATGTTCAGCTGACAGCAGGTCTCAGGTGCAGCGAGCTCGCTATGAGGCGGCAAACTGGAAGTACAAGTATGGTTATGAGATTCCAGTGGACATGCTTTGTAAAAGGATCGCTGACATCTCTCAGGTTTATACGCAAAATGCAGAGATGAGGCCGCTCGGCTGCTGTAAGTGAACACTTTTTGCTAAATTATTCACGCACACACTTATAAAGTAGTTTAAAGTGTCTCTATTATGCTATTTTAAAGGTTCCTAAGTTTGTTTTGACTGTCTCCTACAATGGGTTTTATTTGTCACATACACAGTTATATACAGAATGTACAACCGGCAGTGAAATGACAGTCCTGACAGTCTGCGTTAAACTTCAAACTTCACCGAACGAGCGCAACTGCGGCGGGCACACGTGCATGCTTGTCAAACAGACAATTTGAGAGTGTGAGGGAGACGATTAATATTCAGCGCAAAAACATTAATTTATCTGAAATATCTGCTGTTGAACGCAAAATTTAGGTTTAAAAATCAACATGTAATTCACGTATTTTCACGCGAGAGTATTCACTGGAAGCGTTTGTACAATGTCACAGCAGTGGCTCCAGCGCTACATATAATGCTCACTTAAATCTAGTGAGTATTTCTTTATAAAGACAACTAGCATATATTTGTTTTTAGAAGTTGGTCATTTATAAACTTGATATTCTTGTTAACATGGGGAGGTGTAGGCTACAACATTCGCATGTAAATGATAAACGACAAACACAACCAAGAAAACAGCTCCGATCATGTCGTTTCATTCATACTTCGATATGTTTACAAGACCGCAAACTGCGGACAGAAAAAAAAAAAAAAAAAACGCACTCCGCGTTTGATTCGGGCAACCTCTCTGAGTATTAATAAACTAAAAGAAAGTTTATCATTTTCTGGCTAGTTTACTTTATTTATTTTTTATAATCATAACCATACTTTAACCCAAACTGAATAATTAAAACAAGTTTAAATGGGTAGACCTAAATCTTCT
>CM031962.1:13381100-13398600 GCA_018749465.1 Paracanthobrama guichenoti | reverse complement strand
CGCCAATAGGGCGCCAGGTGGATAAGCCAGTTTGTGATTGGGCCCCGCAAATTTTTAACGGAAGCAGGATAGGAATATGTACAGGTTTCCAGCCTGAGCTGCAGGGCGAAATCTAATCTCCGGCAGATCGGGCTGGGTTTACCCAGTCTATCTTTTCACTATAGCACAATTTCTTTGGAATGGAAATATCTGCTTCCTCTAAACTTGCTTTGCTCAATGCTGTAGTTAAAAATATTACCAAAATGTTTGGTTTAAACCAAATGCCTACTTCCTGATTTATTACACAATTTATTTGTAAACGGGGAAATATTGGTAATTTTTGTATTTTGAAATGTATAAAAAAGGAAAGGTTATATCACCATACCATCTGGGGTGGGTGGGTGGGGGGGACGGGTGTTCGTGGTACTGATATGTATTTTGTATACACCCTAAAGCCAAAAACTTTCCAATTTTCTAATGTACATTTGCACTAATAAAATATTTCCATCCACAGACAGCGGTCACTTGTTTATCAACTGTGCTGTCAATCGATTTCAAGCCTTCTGAGTTGGAGGTTGGCGTCGTCACGGCAGAGGATCCGAAATTTAGGTGGGTGGAAGAAGAACCGTGTTCTTTACACTGAGAGATCTGCAGTGTCTGTTCTACAGGAAATCAATTCTAGCACAGCAGTTGTTTGCTCAAGTACTGATCTTCATCAAATGATGCAACATGCCTCATATATGTCAGATGCATATTCTACTACTGCATATATTTTTTTCGTGGTTGTGACATCTAAATGGACTTGCTCTGTTTCAGGATTCTGTCAGAGTCAGAGGTGGACACTCATTTGGTCTGTCTGTCAGAGAGGGACTGAGATCTCCAGGGTGCTGCTCACAGTGTTCAAGATGCGTAGGATCCCATTCAGAGCTTTTGTTCTTATGTAAATTCCCCGTTCCATTAAATACATTTTGAGAAAAACATTTATAAGATTCCAGCGCTCTTCCTTTGTCTTTTTCTTCTCTTGTATCTGAACGAGTGAATGTTTAGCTAGGGAAATCCCCGACATGTAGATCTTTCATTTTCGCTGCATCCAGTGTTTTCCCAGGCTGATTTGACAACAGGGAAATCGTTTTACAGGCTTGCTTCTCGCTTCGTGGAATTATTTGTGAACTTTGAGCATCTTAATTGTACTAAGAGTACAAGTCAAACACATGCTTTAAGGTTGAGTTCATACTCCTGATCATCTGACTGAAAGTATGAACATTTGAGTTTTTGGATAATTTCAGTAGATTTTCTGTGGAAATCTGGTCTATAAATACATGCTTGAAAAAGGAATATGGTTAGAAAATCAGATAAAGTAATGTATCAGCTTTTATAGTATTAATTTATCCTGATTAATGTTCATATCTACATGTACTAATATATAGTCATAAATTATAAACCGAAATTAACAATAATTGATGTATAATGAACAAACAAGAATTAACAATGAACAATGCAAACAGTACTGTGCAAAAGTCTTAGGCTCGCTAGTATTTTTACACACAAAAAGTGGGTTTAAGCCAGATATTAATACATTTTGCTGTAGTGTGTCAGTAGGAAATATCAGTTTACATTTATAAATGAATTGCCATTAATTGTAATAATCCAGTGAGATTTTTGTATGCATAAAGAGTCTGACTCTATGCTCCACATGGAGATCTGATCTCATCTTCATTCTGTCTGTGATTACATGAAGAAACATAAAAAAACTGAGATGGACTAAATCCAGAAGAACTGAGGCAACTTCTTCATGTAATCACAGACAGACTCTGATGGTGAGATCAGATCATACCGGCTGCTGTCAGACTTCTTGTGCATTAAAAAAAAAAAAAAATCTCACTGGATTATTACAATTAATGGCAAAATGATTTGGAAATGTAATCTTATATTTCCTACTGACACACTACAGTAAAAGATATAAATAATTGGCTTAAAAACATTTTTCATGTGAAAATACCAACGTGCCTAAGACTTTTTGCACAGTACTGTAAAAATTAGCATTAACCTATAAATGTGTTGTTCGTTGTTAGTTCATATATATAATTACAGTTTTTAAATTGTAATATTTCAAAATATTAGTTTCTGTATTTGTAATTAAACAATTGCAGTCTTAGTGAGCTCAAGAGACGTACTTCAGTAATGTTTAAAAAAAAAAAAATTGGAATTTACCATGTGACATTTTTGTGGATGATTATGATGCATGTCATATTGGAATCTTTCAATGGTTTTTATAGCTCCTGTGATTGTCATTGTCAGGAGAACAAAGCAATGGAATTTCCCTAAAATTCAAAATCCCTGGCTCATCCGCCTCCAGAAACATGATTAATACCTTAATAAAAAGAGAGCGGTGACTCTGAATTAGGTGGCTGTCTGAATAATCCTTAAGTTACACTGATCCGTTGTTTTTTCCTGGATGATCGGTTCATATGGACATACACGTAATGAAATCCTGGCGTGGAATATGTAATGATTCTGAACCTCAAATGTTCATTTCTCTTTCTTGTGGGGAACTACACACTAAGCATGAGTCAGTTATACACTCCATTTTAGCAGACCCAAGGAATTTTATTCTAACTATAGTGACGCACCTACGTGACTCATGTGTTCCAGAAAGGAAATGATCGCAGTTACAGTACACATCGAGGGCTTTTTTTTTCTGAACTACCACTATGTGCTGGAATGTGATGTTCTTTCACACGTTTCACAACTCAGAAAATTTCCAGGCCTTCTGGACATTAAATACAAGAAACACCCAAACTCAGAATTCATTTCTTTTTAATGTAAAAAATATTTTCACAGTGCAATATATATATATAGACTATAAACATTATTGACAAGTGCTTCATTTGCTGCATTTACAAATATAAAAATATATCTCTATATATTCACAAAATATACATATTTCCCCAACTCTTTGGCATCAAAAATATTGGTAAAGTTTGGTCCAGCTATATCTGGGGTTCTTTCCATGTTTAACTGCTCCACTGCTATCGTCGAGGGCGGGAGGCAGCCCACACGTTGTGGAGTCCCATCAAGGGACTGGTGTCCTGGGATAGGGTACACCCCGGCACAGTCTTTTAGCACCTACAGCCTTTGCTGATTTGCATTATGGGAAATGTTGTCCTGATAGCCAGACTATCTCCCACAGAACTGGATGTCATCATATATCTATAAAAAAAAAAAAAAAAAAAAAAAAAAAAAAAAGATGCATAAATATAAATAACAGAATTTATTAAGTGACTTGCATGCAATTTCCCAAATTAATAACAACAATATAATGGAATGTGAACTTACACAGTCATCATCAGACAAAAGCTCCTCATCGCTCTCCTCCGACTCGCTCTCTGGCATCGCCCTGAGCTCTTGGGACGTCCGGTTATAAAGCTGCCTCTGGATCTCGCTGTTGTGTCGGCCGAAGGTCAGGTGGTAAGGCGTGTATCCGCCATAGGTAAGACTGTTGACATCGGCTCCCAAAGCAATGAGCGTGTGCACCAGTTTCAGGTTCTGCAGGTCCACGGCCAAATGGAGCGACGTCCGGCCACTGCACTGCTCCTGAACGTAACAAACACCATGGTCAGTTCTCTTCACAAGCATTCAAAGGAGTCATTTATGTACCTGGAGAGTGTAGAAACAATTTTCACAAATAAACGGCAAGTGACGTACCTTTGCGTTTACGTCGGCCCCGAGCTGGACCAGACTTTCCACTATTGAGAGGTAGTTGTGAACGGCTGCTATGTGGAGACACGTATGTCCTGTGATTAAAAAGAAGGAAAATACTTTAAAAACTCTACTTTAAAGCCACCATCTCAATATTCTGACTTGGTCAGGAGGGACTTTGACTTACCGTTGTAGTTTGGGAAGGTGAGAATGGAGCGCAGATGCTGAGTCTGAATCTGAGTGAGTACTGAGAAGCAAGCTAGCGACCCTCTTTTGCAGGCGATGTGGAGGGCCGTGTTTCCACTTTGATCGACCAGCCGGGGATCACAGCCAGCTTTTAGCAGTCTGCCCACCATGTGTGGCTGTTCTGTGATGACAGCGAGATGCAGTGCAGTCTGCGGATGGTGATTGAATGTTAATCGTTTTGTTTTGTTTTTTTACTTTAAAAAAAAAGGGGGGTAATTGTTCAAATGAGTAATTCTTTGTGGAGGTTCAGTTACCTGTCTTTGGTTGTTCTGTCTGTTCAAGAACGGGTCATTCTGACACTGTTTGATGATCTGGATGGCATACTCTTCCGCCTCGTGAATGATGGCAAGGTGAAGATACCTGGAAAATAATGTGGGAGGGTTTTTTTTTAGAAAATATTTTAAGAACACTATCAGGGGATGTGGTTTAGCAGACACACAGCACGAGCAGGCGGCCGTTTCGCAAGAATGGAGTTTTTAAGGTTATTTCCAACCAGAGTGGCTCCACACATCTGACACATTATCTGCGCTTGGCCGCGCGCCAGGGACTTTCCTGCCTGCGCACTTTGTTTCTTGAGCTCCTCCCACTTTGGGCGCTGCTCCAAAGCGACATTTGTTTACTTCCGCACTTTAGCGATTTCTCGCGAGTTAAACTATTTGCATAGCCACTCCAAACTAATTTTTAATTTATTTAGATTTTTTTTTTTTCCTGCTCACAATTATAACTGCAGAATCAAAATTACTCAGTTGGTCACAACAAAAATAAATAAATGTATATTTCCTTGTTATTATTTTATCAAGAAAAGATAATAATAATCTAATAGTACATGCATTTTGCTTATAATTAAAAATTGCTTTAAATAAAAGAAGTTGTCCCTGCAAACTTTGAAGTAAATGTTGGAGAATTGTCGCCTGTTGCATTAAATTTCTGCACGTTCTTTTATCGCTAAAAAAGCTCGCACTGCATTATTATTAGTATTATTATTATTATTATTTTAAGTTAAACTTACGTGTCTCCGTCCTCTGTGACTTCTTGTGTCCAGGGTTCACACATTCCCTTTGGATTTCCACTTGCGTTTGGCAAAGACAAATTCTCCATTTCCTCCACAATTTTCCTATACTCATCCTCTTTTAGTGAATCCACGCCGCTATCGACGCGATCCTCGCAGTGTTGCACTTTTCTGTTTTTCGAATCCATTTCGTCAACATCACAATCCATACAGGTGATAATGGCAGCTCTGTGTACATCCATCGCGACGCTCGCAGTATCACAGTAAGCGTTGAAGTGTGCTGAGAGGGCGGTCCATCGTGCTTTTATAGCTGCATCGGGGGATTTCCATTTGTAACTTATCTTGACTTCACTCTGAAAAGGGGAACTCGTGGCGGGCTTTTATTTAGAGAATTTCCCTCAAGATGACTCCGCGAAGTAAGAATGAAAATCTGTATTTTCCTATTACACATTCAAATGTAGCCTGCCTGCTGGTTAGCAGTAAGCCAAACGCAAGGGTAAAATGAATGACAAGAACACATGAATGAAAGTCATGAGGATGGGGACTATTGATAATGCAGGAAATATATAGGCAGCTGGAAATAGCACTTGATATCCACATAATTTTTCTTTGTTTGTTTTTGTATAGGCTATATGTAGGCCTAGTGACCCCAAAAATGACTTATGTAACAAATTATAACAAATTCACACAAGTGTGTGTGTGTGTATATAATATATATATATATATATATATATATATATATATATATATATATATATATATATATATATATATATATATATATATATATATATTAGTGCTGTCAAATCCATTAACCACATCCAAAATAAAAGTTTGTTTACATAATATCTGTGTGTGAACTGTGTATAATTATGTATATAGAAATACACACTAATTCATGTATATATTTAAGAAATATTTGCATGTATATTGTATATATATATTTATATAATTTATGTTATATATAAATATTTTATATATAAATAGAACAAAGTTTCCTTAACTATATACACTGTAAAACCTAGTAACCTAGTAACCTGGTTGCCTTAAAATGTTGAGTTCATTGAAATTTAAAATTTGAGTTAATACAATGAAGGAAATGGGTTTAATAAATAGAAACTCAAAGTATTATTGCATCTGAACCACATAAATAAAATAAAAAGTTCTGATAAATCATGAAAATAGCACAATTTGGCATGTTTCACTTCATTATAACAAATAAAACACAATTATGCAATATGTTTACAAAATCTTTTAATACTATTTGCATAAAGGGTGATGTCAATTCTCAAAAATGGTCATTGTATTAACTCAAATTTTTAATTTCAATGAATTCAAAATTTTAAGGCAACCAGGTTACTTATTTTTTTACAGTGTACAAGCATGTGTGTGTATATATATATATATATATATATATATATATATATATATATATATATATATATATATATATATATATATATATATATATATATATACACACACACACATTATATTTATACACAGTACACTTATTTTGGATGCGATGAATCGATTTGACAGCAGTAATATATACATACATATACATACATATATATATATATTAAATACACATTTGGACACTTTCTGTTTGAAAAATATTAGTGGAACGTGGTTAATGCTATGAACTGTGGTTACTCTAGGACACATGTGGGAACTTGGGGAACTGACTTTATATATCCACTAAAAATCACCTTGACACAAATTTTCTATCTGAGAAACATTGTTGGCTTTTTTGATCAGATGAAAGACGTCTACAATTCAGATCCAGGAATGCTTGGTTCCTCAAACGTACTTGTAAAAGTGGTTCAGAAATGTGTATTTAAACTCTGAGTAAAACATTGACATCAGTTGTTTGCTTGCAGATGCAACTTGCTTATATTTTGTGTCTAATGTAATGCCAGTCAGGTATTATAAGTGTGACTTGAATTTCTTTTGAGGCCACTCTATATCTCCTTAAAATGCAAAGTTCTTAATAGTGCAAAGAAGTGCTCTATAAACGTCTGAAACCTTTTCAGAATTAATAATGTGAAGAGGGTAAGAAGAGTTGAGTAAGTTTAATGTTACTGAAGTGAAACATCCCACATGGAAGGCCCCTGAATGTTCCACATGATTCAGGTTTAGGGGGTCCACGATATTCCCCTGCATTTTTTTGGGGCTCCCCCTTCAAATTTTCTAGTGGCAACCATCTTATTTCATGTCTTTTAGTATTTTCCATGACAACATTATTGTAGTGTCCCTTAAAGAAATATGTAATAAACCACCTACTAGGACAAATTTACCCTCATTTTCATTATTAAAAATATGCATTTGTCTTATGTATTACCTGTCTGGTTTCATATCCACCTCTTCAAACAGAGAAAGACAGGTGGACAGGCCAAAAAACAAAAACAAAACAGAAACTCCAAGTAAATAAAGCTAACTAGTGTGATACTGTCTAAAGCACCTTTCTTCACCTGACATTTACACTGGAAACTGAAGCTCTGTTAACATAAAGGAGGAGCCATAACGATAGCAACCGTTTCTACCAACAAGCGCTTGTGTGGCGATACCGTGACATGCGTCAAGATGGATGTCAGGGTCATACCTTGTCATGTCTCGCCTGCTTTGTCATGAAGCAATTGAAATGCATCATTGAAATGATGTTCAGTTTGAGTTCAGCAAAAGGAAATTCACAGAAAGTACTAGAACATTCTCTGAATTGTTGTACATGCAGGTTTGAACTTGAATGCACATACTGTTCCAAGAGGAATATTTGGCTACAGTCCCTTTTTATATCTGGCAGAGTTTCTTTACTGAATGTACGGTGTATATATGTTGAATTATTTACTGCTTCAACCTTGCTGTCTTTTCATGCATATATGCAGAGGATTTAGTTCTGTTCTGAATGGAGGGAGTTTTGGGAGGTCCAGGTTTGAATTTGTAACCCTGTGTGGGACGACAGTTTGACCCACTATGTTCTTAGTCTGACAACACTTTAAAGATCAAGCGTGGGCTGTGTTAATCTGGGGTAGACCTGTTCTTAGCCTGAACAGTGAGTCATGATCCAGCTTCTGTTCACGGTGGTATTCGGGGTGCCTCCGAGACTCTGCAAATTACACAAGACCACGAATAAACAAAGAGCAAAAATCCTTTAAATGTTTAAGAATGCGCATACCAGGAAACCCTTAAACCACTTGTTCCAGAACCTGATTTGCAAGATCCACCCACGTTTCGAGTTTTCTTCCTCCTAACAACCAACAAAGTAATGTGTTTTAATGCTGTGTTACTAATAGTAACTAATTATGTTACATTATTCAGGAACATTTTGAGGAATGTAGCATGTTAAGTTACTTTTGTGTTGCTCTTTCACTCTGTCAGCTGACTCAGTGTGGAAGGGCTTGGCTTGCATGGATTTATGTGCATTATGTGCAAGTTTTTAAAATATGCATTTCAGGGTGGGTTATAAAGAAACTACACCTATTTCTTGCCTCAAAGGGGAAGGAGACTTTTGTTTGTTGGTAAAAATATTAATAAATGTTTTTTTATAAAAAAAAATTAATACATTTTATTTCAGTGTGATTGTTACATATCTTACATGTACTTACAGTAGTAATAACAGTAAATTATTCATTACGTTACATGCAATCCCCATGTAAATACTATGAACTTATTATAGTACCGTAATTGCAGTAACTAGGTAGGGGAGACCGGGTATAGTTGTAACACGGGGAGAGTTGTAACACTACCAATTCCACGAACCACGGATAAGATAGGAGTCATATGACAGTTTCAGTTTCCTCTGGCTTAGTTTATGATCCCACATGGAGGTTTTCCAGTCTGTGTTGCTATCTCTCCTGAAGCTACAGCAGAAAATTGAATCGATTCTGAGGTAAGAAAGTTAAAACAAATAACAAAATAATATTTCGTTTAGTACTACCGTTGTAGATAATGTTCTATGATTTATATCAGGTTAAAGTGTAGTTTCTCTAGTAAAGAATGGTGAATCAACCTCCTGTTAATTTCAAAGCACAATGCTAATATAGCTAGCTAAACAATGGGTGACAGTGGCGGGGTAGGTTGCAACACGTGCTTTGAAACAACCATCCACTTACATACAACTAAGAAAATTTTTGTGATTTTAATAATTCTACAGAATGCCTATGTTTATGTTAATTTGCTCTTGCTCACACACACACACTCCCATAAGAATGTGCATGTACATGCACAAACAAACGCACACGTGTGCATGCACAAACACACACAATATGCACATACACTCCCCATATTCATACTTATTTTATTGTTGTAGCCATTCAGTTAAAATAAAACTGTTGTGGCATATCACTTGGAGTACCCTTAGTTTTTTTGTTTTTTTTGCATTTTGTCTACCTGTTATAACATACCCCAGTAGTGGGGTAGATTGTAACAAAGGACCAATTTGTAGTTGTCTTTATCTCACAAAGTCTGTGATATAGTTGAAGAAGTTTAAATTGTTGCCATTTGTAGTAGTCAAATGTGGGTACTTTGCCTAAAAGTTTCAAACGTGTAGCTAAAAAAAAAAAAAGGGTAGTTTTAGGTGCTGAAGAAAACAGCCAAGAGGTTTTAATTCAGCCAAGAGGTCACGCTGTGACGTAACAATCTTCTACTGGTCACACGTCCTCAAGTGATGCAAATCCGCTTGAACTTGAACTTTGGAACAATGAGCATGAGCTTGTGTTTCTGGTCTGACGCATTCGGATGCGTTTGAATGAAAGTCAATGGAATGAAAAATGCAGTGTGACCGGCCCTTAACTTTTTTTTTTCTTCTTTTTCTTTTGGCCGCCCCTTAACTCTGCATATGATGACGTGTGATGTCTGCCTTTACATGCACATGAACTTTAATGACATACCATTCTTAATCCGTAGGGTTTAATATGTAGTTGGCCCACCCTTTGCAGCTATATAACGGCTTCAACTCTTCTGGGAAGGCTTTCCACAAGGTTTAGGAGTGTTTATGGGAATTTTTGACCATTCTTCTAGAAGTAAATATGTAAGGTCAGGCACTGATGTTGGACAAGAAAGCCTGGCTTGCAGTCTCCGCTCTAATTCATCCCAAAGGTGTTCTATCAGGTTGAGGTCAGGACTCTGTACAGGCCAGTCAAGTTCCTCCTCACCAAACTCACTCATCCATGTCTTTATGAACCTTGTTTTGTGCACAGGTGCGCTGTCATGTTGGAACAGGAAGGGGCCATCCCCAAACTGTTTCCACAAAGTTGGGAGCATGAAATTGTCCAAAATGTATGCTGAAGGTATGCTGAAGCATTAAGTGTTCCTTTCACTGGAACTAAGGGGCCAAGCCCAACCCCTGAAAACAACCCCACACCATAACCCCCCCTCCACCAAACTTTACACTTTATTTTTATATATATATATATATATATATATATATATATATATATATATATATATATATATACACTCACCTAAAGGATTATTAGGAACACCATACTAATACTGTGTTTGACCCCCTTTCACCTTCAGATCTGCCTTAATTCTACATGGCATTGATTCAACAAGGTGCTGAAAGCATTCTTTAGAAATGTTGGCCCATATTGATAGGATAGCATCTTGCAGTTGATGGAGATTAGTGGGATGCACATCCAGGGCACGAAGCTCCCGTTCCACCACATCCCAAAGATGCTCTGTTGGGTTGAGATCTGGTGACTGTGGGGGCCATTTTAGTACAGTGAACTCATTGTCATGTTCAAGAAACCAATTTGAAATGATTCGAGCTTTGTGACATGGTGCATTATCCTGCTGGAAGTAGCCATCAGAGAATGGGTACATGGTGGTCATAAAGGGATGGACATGGTCAGAAACAATGCTCAGGTAGGCCATGGCATTTAAACGATGCCCAATTGGCACTAAAGTGTGCCAAGAAAACATCCCCCACACCATTACACCACCACCACCAGCCTGCACAGTGGTAACAAGGCATGATGGATCCATGTTCTCATTCTGTTTACACCAAATTCTGACTCTACCATCTGAATGTCTCAACAGAAATCGAGACTCATCAGACCAGGCAACATTTTTCCAGTCTTCAACTGTCCAATTTTGGTGAGCTTGTGCAAATTGTAGCCTCTTTCTCCTATTTGTAGTGGAGTTGAGTGGTACCCGGTGGGGTCTTCTGCTGCTGTAGCCCATCCGCCTCAAGGTTGTGCGTGCTGTGGCTTCACAAATGCTTTGCTGCATACCTCGGTTGTAACGAGTGGTTATTTCAGTCAAAGTTGCTCTTCTATCAGCTTGAATCAGTCGGCCCATTCTCCTCTGACCTCTAGCATCAACAAGGTATTTTCGCCCACAGGACTGCCGCATACTGGATGCTTTTCCCTTTTCACACCATTCTTTGTAAACCCTAGAAATGGTTGTGCGTGAAAATTTCAGTAACTGAGCAGATTATGAAATACTCAGACAGGCCCGTCTGGCACCAACAACCATGCCACGCTCAAAATTGCTTAAATCACCTTTCTTTCCCATTCTGACATTCAGTTTGGAGTTCAGGAGATTGTCTTGACCAGGACCACACCCCTAAATGCATTGAAGCAACTGCCATGTGATTGGTTGATTAGATAATTGCATTAATGAGAAATTTAACAGGTGTTCCTAATAATCCTTTAGGTGAGTGTATATATATATATATATATATATATATATATACATACACACACACACACACACACATACAATTAACAAAATTATCAACACAACACTTGTTTTTGCCCTCATTTTTCATGAGCTGAACTCAAAGATCTAAGACTTTTTCTATGTACACAAAAGGCCTATTTCTCTCAAATATTGTTCACAAATCTGTCTAAATCTGTGTTAGTGAGCACTTCTCCTTTGCCGAGATAATCCATCCACCTCACAGATGTGGCATATCAAGATTCTGATTAGACAGCATGATTATCGCAGAGGTATGCCTTAGGCTGGCCACAATAAAAGGCCACTCTAAAATGTGCAGTTTTATCACTCAGCACAATGCCACAGATGTCGCAAGTTTTGATGGAGCGTGCAATTGGCATACTGACTGCATGAATGTCCACCAGAGCTGTTGCCCATGAATTGAATGTTAATTTTTCTACCATAAGCCGTCTCCAAAGGCGTTTCAGAGAATTTGGCAGTACATCCAACCGGCCTCACAACCACAGACCATGTGTAACCAAATCAGCCCAGGACCTCCACATCCAGCATCTTCACCTCCAAGATCGCCTGAGACCAGCCACCCGGACAGCTGCTGCAACAACAATCGGTTTGCAAAACCAAAGAATTTCTGCACAAACTGTCAGAAACCGTCTCAGGATAGCTCATCTGCATGCTCAACGTCCTCATTGGGGTCTCGACCGGACTGCAATTCGTCGTCGTAACTAACTTGAGTGGGCAAATGACACACCAGATACTGACTGTTTCTGGTGTATATATATATATATATATATATATATATATATATATATATATATATATATATATATATATATATATACTTAACTAACTTAGTGATTGCTATCAGGATGTGAAGAGGCAACCAGAATAATAAAAAAATGTTTCTGGAACAAATCACCTACCCTGCCTTTAACCCATGTTACCTTATTAACCCAGTATGTTCTTAGGTAAGTACATGTAAGTGCACATACTGTAAAATAAAGTGCAACTCCAAACCCTCCTACTTAGTACTAGTGAGTACATGTAGTTAATTAATATTACTTATTACTTAATGTATAATTACCTTAAAGGTGTTTATTATAAGTGTAACTATTATTATTAAAAGTTTGTTTACTGTTTCAATGTAGATTTTTGGACATGGTATTCTTTTTCTATTCTATGCAGTTAACATTTAAAGCCATTCGTCATTCTTTCATATTGGAGAGTAGTTTCCTGTAAATTGTCTGATGCAAAATTGACTAAATACATTCATGACATCACAAGTTCTGATCTACGCTCTGTTTTTTTGAGTATTCACTGTACACTGTTGCATGACACAACAAAACCCAGTGGCCTTTTCCACACTTTACGCCTGCCATAGGTCTACATTTGAGTCAGCAAGACCAGATTTCATGATTGACGTACCATACGTCATGTTAAAGCTTCACATTTGTCAGTTGTTACTATGATAAGAAGCAAAAGAGTATACAGTAAGTGATGTATTGTGAAAAGATCACAAACATAGTTTCCATTCACAGGGTCTAAGCTGAGAATTTCTGTAGAAGTCCCTTGACAACATTTGTCCATTTGGAATATACCGTTTTTCAACATTTTTTCATGCTTGACATCATATGCTATAGTAATACTATAATTTATACAAAACCATATACAGTACAAATACAATTTTTAATAAAACAATTGTGTGTGCATATATAATGTTTTATCTAGCCTGTTTGGATAATGAAATTGGTTTAGTGTGTAAGAAAATACGTAAACTATAATATAGTGTATGAATAGTATATTACAAATGCTCAAATTTTTGAAAGGTTATACTTATTATTCCATAATATACATTCAAAGGTTTATTACAATCTTTATATAGGTTACACACTAACCTAACAGCAACATCAGAACTTAAAGTGCAACAAAATCATGAAGTAATAAAAATTATCTTGTATGTGTTATACTACTATTCCTTAATCGTATACTGTTACATTAATATAGTGTTGGGGAGGGTTAATGTAATCAGATTACTTTTTCTAGTAACTAGTAAAGTAACTCATTACTTTTAAATTTTACTTTTTCAAATAAGTAACGGAAGTACTTTCTACAGAGCCCCGCACATGATATGCAGTAAAAACTAGTAGGCTAAATCGTGCGCACGATTTACTATTTTGTTCCCTCGATTTATAAATCGTTCGCACGTTTTACTAATTCGTTCCCTCGATTTGCTAAATCATGCGCACGATTTATAAATCGAGGGAACGAAATAGTAAAACGTGCAAATTATTTACTTTTTTTGTCTTGCATGTCATGTGCGGGCTCCGTAACTTTCCCATTCATTGACTGACACCTCTCCTGTCCTTATGTTGAGAGAAATCATGAGAAAATTGAGAGGCGTTGTGCGCTGTGTGAACATGATGGTTATTGTAGTTCTAGACTAAATGTAAGCATTAACTTACTCGTCTCCCTTGAGTGAAATGCAAACTCATGATATTACGCAAACCAGCAACAATTAAATATGTTAAATATTACAAATAAACTTTGTCTTTAATCTCACTTTAACCAATGTCTTGCTGCTGACCTTCAATGATCCAATTCAACCATATGAATAATGAATAAGCAAAAATTACCACATTTGTGTTTATTTATTTTATTGCTAAGTAAGAGTGTTGAAATTTCTTCTGGCCTTTACATTTGCATTTTTTATTATTAAAAACAAACAAGCAAACCCAGTCTATAGGTGAGAAAAAGTAACACAAAAGTAACGTAACATTACTTTCCATAAATAGTAACTAAGTAACCCAATTAGTTATTAGTTTTTAAAGAGTAACATAATACACTTACACTTAAACACTTTGACTTGATATTGTAATGCATTACTTTTAAAACATTACCCAACACTGTTAATGACCAATATTCTATAATAATTAGACAATGGCCTGCATTGAACATATTGATTTTTACAAAGTGACTGTATATCTCAGCTCTTTGGCCATCCACTCCAGCAGTGGCTGAGATGTTTTTGGGGATTTCTATGGCGAAAAGTGCTGGTGGCGTGTCCCACCAAGTGTCATTACTATTGAGAAACTATTCAAGTTTTTATTAACGTTTTGAATCAGTTTTTATTTTTAATATTTTTTATGTTTGAATTTAACATTTTAGTAATTTTATTGTTTTCAAAAAAGTTTTGTGTTTTATTAAAGTTTTCAAAAATTTCAATGTATTTATGTTTTCATTTTAAAGTTTCAGTAATTTTAGTTTTTTTAATATTTTTATTTATTTTTATAGTTTTTTTATATATCAGGTGACCTGATTCACATCAGAATGATTTCCTGGATTCCCTCTGTTTCTTTAGGGTTTGCAGCAACTGCAGAATAATTGGAAGACGCTGATGGGAACACTCTCCTCTGAGCTGCAGAGGATGCATTGGCATGACATTAAGATCAGTTCCCGTCAAGTTAAACACACAAAAGTACATTATGGGATGCATCTGTGCTCACATCAACTCACTCTCACTCTGTTCGGTCACAGGCTGATCCTTAGGCTGAAGAGAGCAGCATCCGCCTGATGAAAACAACAGTATATAAACTATAATTTTATACACAGGATGATGTATGAGGGGCCTGAAGGACAGTAACTGAATGCTGTACAGTGCTTAGGTCTTACCTGAGATGGCATAAACATGAGAGCTTGTGTTAGTCATCACAAACATGACAGGTGAGCATGAAGCCCTCCAATCAGGCTGATGGCTGGACAGGTGATATTTGCTGGAGTTTGCTGTAGTGTAAAATTGGACACCAGTGACAGCTACTGGGAACATTCAGAATTGCCAAAAAATATCTTTAGATCAGTGCTATAACCATGGAACTGGCCTATATATACAGTTTCAAGAAAAAGTATGTGAAGCTTTTTTTTTTGTGTGTAACTATATGTAAATATTTTTATGTAAAATATCTTATTCAGGACAGTACTAAATAAAAAATAACATGCATTTTGTATGATCTCTCTTATTTAGTTAAAATTATTCACATGTTCACAGACTGTGCAAGCGGGACCCACTTTATATTAGGTGGCCTTAACTATGTACTAACATTTTAATTAATCATTTGATACAGTGCCCTTATTGTGTACATACATGTTTTTACATTGTACTTACATTTTTTAAATTACCTCCATGTAATTACATCTGTAATTAATTTCTGTAATTACATTTATAATTAAACTGTTGACACTTCCCTTACACCTAACCCTACCCTTAACTTACCCACACCACCACACCTGTCACTAACTTTACCCTTAAACTTACCCATACCACCACACCTGTCCCTAACTTTACCCTTAAACTTACCCATACACCACACCTGTCCCTAACTTTACCCTTAAACTTACCCATACCACCACACCTGTCCCTAACTTTACCCTTAAACTTACCCATACCACCACACCTATCCCTAACTTTACCCTTAAACTTACCCATACCACCACACCTGTCCCTAACTTTACCCTTAAACTCACCCTTACCACCACACCCATCCCTAACTTTACCCTTAAACTTACCCATACCACCACACCCGTCCCTAACTGCCCTTAAACTCACCCTTACCACCACACCCATCCCTAACTTTACCCTTAAACTTACCCATACCACCACACCCGTCCCTAACTTTACCCTTAAACTCACCCATACCACCACACCGTCCCTAACTTACCCCTTAAACTTACCCATACCACCACACCTGTCCATAACTTTACCCTTAAACTCACCCATACCACCACACCAGTCCCTAACTTTACCCTTAAACTTACCCATACCACCACACCTGTCCATAACTTTGCCCCTTAAACTTACCCATACCACCACACCTGTCCCTAACTTTACCCTTAAACTTACCCATACCACCACCACCACACCTGTCCCTAACCCTACACTTAAACTTACCCATACCACCACACCTGTCCCTAACTTTACCCTTAAACTCACCCATACCACCACACCTGTCCCTAACCCTACACTTAAACTTACCCATACCACCACACCTGTCCCTAACTTTACCCTTAAACTCACCCATACCACCACACCTGTCCCTAACTTTACCTTTAAACTTACCCATACCACCACACCTGTCCCTAACTTTACCCTTAACCTTACCCATACCACCACACCCGTCCCTAACTTTACCCTTAAACTTACCCATACCACCACACCCGTCCCTATCTTTACCCTTAAACTTACCCATACCACCACACCTGTCCCTAACCCTACCGTTAACCTTACCCATACCACCACACCCGTCCCTATCTTTACCCTTAAACTTATCCATACCACCACACCTGTCCCTAACTTTACCCTTAAACTTACCCATACCACCACACCTGTCCCTAACTTTACCCTTAAACTTGCCCATACCACCACACCCGTCCCTAACTTTACCCTTAAACTTGCCCATACCACCACACCCGTCCATAACTTTACCCTTAAACTCACCCATACCACCACACCTGTCCCTAACTTTACCCTTAAACTCATCCATACCACAACACCCGTCCATAACTTTACCCTTAAACTCACCCATACCACCACACCTGTCCCTAACTTTACCCTTAAACTCATCCATACCACAACACCTGTCCCTAACTTTACCCTTAAACTTACCCATACCACCACACCTGTCCCTAATCCTACCCTTAAACTTACTCAAACCACCACACCCGTCTCTAACTTTACCCTTAAACTTACCCATACCACCACACCTGGCCCTAACCCTAAACTTAAACTTACCCATACCACCACACCTGTCCCTAACTTTACCCTTAAACTTACCCATACCACCACCACCACACCTGTCCCTAACTTTACCCTTAAACTCACCCATACCACCACAC